>JAQZBX010038490.1:0-23391 GCA_029593785.1 Cabassous unicinctus | reverse complement strand
CTAGGTATTGTCTTTAGAGATTAGTGCAAACAATATATTCTGAATAATTTTTTCAAATCTGTAGGTACACAATCGTGTACATTTATCCAGTGGAAAAAGTGTGATTGGTATTCTCACTCCCAACAATTTGATATACCAATTCCCAGACTCATATCCTGCAAGACTGTGCTTTGCAATCAGTTCTTGTACAAAATAGTTTGCATGTATGGCTTCTATTCAAGCAGAAATCTCTTTCCAAATAAAAGTTTTTAATAATTTTGACATTAGTCCATTGTTCATTTTGTTGAATGAACAATGGGCTAAAGTAGACTTTTTATTATTCCATTATACACTTATTTTTGTTAAAGCAATGGAAGAAGTTTTACCATTGATATAAAGGTAGTGACCATCAGAGGTTCTGAGGGGAAGGAAAGAGAAAAATTGGAGTAATATGGGGGCATTTTAGGGACATTGGAACTGTCCTGCATGCCACTGCAATGACAGATAGAGGCCGTTATTTGTTTTGTCATGACTATAATATTATGCAAGACAGTGTAAACTAAAATCGAAATAAAAGTCCATGTTTAGTAGCAGTGCTTCAATATGTGTCCATCAATTGTAACAAATGTATCACACTAATAATAGATGTTGCTGATGTGGGAATGTATGGGGGGGTGAGGGGATACAACATATGGGGATCCTCTATATTTTTTATGTATCATTTATGTAATTTAATTTTCTATAAAAATAAAAAAAATAATTAAAATAGAATTTTGAGAAATAATTTAAGCATGCATACTCATCTTAGTGAAGAAGCTAGATTTATGTGTTTCAGGTAATTAGAAGTATAGAAAACACTGAAAAAAGGCAGGCTTAGAAAGTTGATACTTCTGTTATCATTAGGAACACTGTCATCAAGAAGACACCACCAAAATTATTGTCTCCACTAATATGCCTCTTTTCTGCAATCAGGTAGTAGGAGGCTATGCCTATAAGGATTGATTAAATAGGAACTATACCTGCTAGTTGCCCAACCTCTGGAGGACAGGAAAACAAGCCAGAAAAGGTAGAAAGTGTTGCAAAGAGCCATGTACGACCCCCACCTCAGACCACACCGTGTAGACTAGATGGTGGATGTGAAACTTACCTATATTTTGAATGTAAATAAGGAGATAGGGTGATTATATATCTTTCAAAATTCCCTGAGAATCTTCTCTGTTGCCTTCCTAAATACCTTTCTGATGCATTGATTCATATGCTAAGATTTTTGAGAGATTTTCAACTGTACTATATCCTTCTAGAACTTACATACTTACATACATCTTTACTTCCTTTCTGATTACTGCATCTTCTATTTTTCTCTTAAAGAAAAAATGTATTCCTGGTTTTGTCATTAGAATTTTACTCTTCTTCTGGACCCTACAATCTGTGGAAACAATGATTCACTCTAAACTGAGTGTAAAATTTGTTCTGATGGAAAACTAAATTTATTCTTTAAGAAACTAAAAATATCTCCAAAAAAAAAAATCATATTATCGGCTATCAGTGAAACTTAAGTGCAATTTAGGGTTTTTTAAAAAGGTAAAGCTTAAAGAGAGACCCTAAAATATAGATTTCAGCTAAGGAAACTTCCATAAATTGAGTGAGGAGTAAAGACTAGGTTACAGAGGGAAATACTAGTGTTTTTCCTGGAGAAGTAGGAGACTTGATTGCTGCCTGTAAACCATGAAATATATGTTATATAGAAGGAGGAAAAGACTCATTTTGAGTGAGCTCTGTTCTGTTCAATTGTATTATGTTGTTTAAACAGAATAATGATTTTGGGACCCTACCTGAGACATTTAGAAAAGGTGAACACTGTCAATTGAAGATTAACTGCCCAGAGTGGGGGAAGTAAGAATAAACATCCTCAGGTCCAGGGAACATCATTGAAATTACGACACAGTAGAAAACAGTAACACATAATATATTTCGTATAATGCACCATAATAATGTTGTCAATGTCAAAGTGAGTTTATGTCACATATAGGAGCAATGATTCATTCCTCCACTTCCAAGAGCTGAGTTTCAAAGAGAAGCAAATGCTGGAGTAAAAGTACTGGATGAGAAGGCCCTGAATTTCTTCTCCTAGTGTCTTTCTCTATTCTCATTTCCCCTCGCTTCCAAATGACCCTTCTCAGAATATTTGGAAGCACACACATAGCTCTGAGAGACAGCATCCAAAACATGGTTACCTGTGTGTTTCATCTCCTGGAGTTTCCAGAATGAGTATATTTTGCATTTATTTATTATCCAAGGAGGAATCCACCAATTGAACAAAAAATCACTGGAATGAACCACAGAAGATTTCTTTTACTGTGGGAAGAAAATATCATGGGAGGTAATTCTTTACTGGTAGTAACTGCAGGGACACAGAGAAAGTGTCAGATGTCGGGAAGCCCACAGATACAAATTTGATTTACTTTATAAATTTCTGTTTTGGCTTGGGTGGGACTTTGGTTTCCATTGCAGCTAAATTTCTCCCAGTTCTACTACATGGATATTTTAAAATTTCATCATTGTATATTTCAGCAATTAGAGGTACTGTTTATTTGTTATTGAAATAAGTTTATGCCATTTTATATATTGCATATATATTTTTATCTTTCTAAAACTCATTAAAAATTTTGTTTCATATTATATGAATAATTTCAAAATCTGAAAGAAAGGCTTTTTGCATTGCCTGCTTTTCTTCTGGCTCTTAGTTATGGTAACTTGTTTACTTATTGTCTATGTTGATTTTTAAAATTGTATTCTGTTTAATATGTTGGACCCATATTTGTGTGAATTCTTGGAGATCTTGGTGGAAAGAGAGGATTTACATTTGACTTTATTTTGCTTTTAGATAGCCATAAAAATTTAACGATAAGTTTTCCCCTTACATCTTTTAAAGCCACAAAAGTGTGGTGATTTCAAACTGCACACTGGCTTGTCATTCAGAGGGCTTTCTACCATGTAGCACCAGTATCAGCGCAAGTGTTTATCTTGATGCTCATATTTGATCCATGTTTTTATACATTGTTAACCTTTACAATGCCGCTATAATTCCCAAGGATCCCACTTTTATACAGGAATGTGTAACCATAGTTTCCACTTAGGAGAATTTTGGACTTCATTTTCATATGAAACCTATTCACTAACATAGAATCTCAAGTACTTCAGTGATTACCAACTGCCAAAACTGCAGCTGTCATTTGAACTCTGATACCATCATGGTCCATTTTATTTTTCATTTTGTGGCTTAATTAATTATTTTTGTTAGACTAGCATAAGGATGAGTTTTAAAAATTTAGAGAAATCTATTGGTGTGAATCCTCATATGTAAAAACAATCACAAATTAATAGCAGATTTACAGACTTGTGGGAAATAAAAACAGGAGGGCAAAGTGAATTTAAACCTGGTAGAAGGAAAGAAATAATAAGTTTTTAAGTGGAGAGAAATGGAATAGAGTTTAAAAAAACAACTGAGAGAACTAATTAAATTGATTTTTAGAAAATTTCAATAAAATAACCAAGTTTAATTTAGACTGAAAAAGAAAAAAAGAGAGGATACAAATTACTAAAATCCACTATGAAACTGGGGACTTTGCTAGATATTGCTGATATTAAATGGATTATGAATGAATACTATGAACAATTGACTAACAATAGTCTAGATAATGCAGAAAAATGGGCCAATTCCTAGAAACAAACAATTTGCCTAAAACAATGGAAAAAAATAAATCTCAACAAATCTATAACAGGTAAAGGGATTCAAGTAGTCATCAAAAATATCCCAAAAAATGCAAGTCTAGGATCAGACAGTTCCCAAAATGAAATTTATAAAATACTCAAAGAAGAAATAATTATAGTACTTCTCAAACTTCTTTAACTTGATGTCAGTGTATCTCTTCCAAACTAAATAAATGAAGCTAAAATTATTGTGATATCAAAGCTACATAAAGACATAAGGAAAGAAAACCTAAGACCAATTTCCATTAAAAATATATTTCCAAAAACACTCAACAAAAACTAGCATATTAAATCCAATAGTATATTAAAAGAAGTATCCATGACCTAGTGAGATTATTTCGGTACACAAGGGTGTTCAACATAAGAAAATCAATGTATATCATGACAATAACACAATGAAGAGGAAAATCACATAAAAACCTCAATTCATGCAGAAAATGTGAATGATAAATTCCAACATCACTTCACAATTAAAATACTCAGAAAATAAAAATAGTAAGTATCTTCCTCAACATGATAAACAGCATCACTGTGAAAACACAGGTGATCTAATCCTCAGTGTGGAAAGAGTGAAAGCCGTTTGCTTGAGATCTGGAACAAGGGAAGGATTCTTGTTTCACTATTGCTATTCAAGTTTCTACTAGAAGTTAGGAAATTAGGCCATAAAACTAAATAAAATACATTCAAATTAGAAAGGGAGAAGTAAAACTATCTGTTTTCAGAGATGTCATGAGCCTTTGTAGAGAACATGCCAAAGCTTACACAAGAAACCTCTAGAACTCATAGATGAATGCAGCCAGTATGCAAGGTACAAAGTTGTATTTTTTTTTTTTTAATGTTCATGTTACTGGGGATTGAACCAGTATCTCATGTGAGGGAAGCAGGCACTCAACCACTGAGCCACACCAACTTCCCTGAGTTGTTTTTTTTTTGTTTGTTTGTTTCTTTTGTGTGTTATTTGTTTTTGTATTTACAGGAGGCACCAAGGAACAAACCCAGGATCTCCTAGTGGGAAACAGGGACTCAACTGCTTGAGCCACATCTGGTCCACGATATGAACTTAACATGCAGAAATTTGTTGTGTTTTATACACCTGCAAGTGAACATTCTTAAATAGTATTAAAAAAAAATCCATATACCATAAGATCTAAAAGAACTACATACCTAGGAATAACTTTAAAGATTTGAAGGACTTAGACACTGAAAACTAGAAAATACTGTTACAAGAACTTAGAGAAGATGTACAGAAATGGTAAGACATCCAGTGTTCATGGATAGAAGGGATTCCTATTATTAAGCTGTCAATACTGCACAAAGTGATCCATAGCTTCAAGGGAATCCTTATCAAAGACCCAGGAGAGATTTAAGCAGACATGGAAAAGGCAATCTTCATGCATATGGAATTATATTTCACCAGTCTGAGTATACCACATTGAGGTGTTGTATATATTTATTGCCATGTCTTTTGGCCTGTTTAAACAGGAAGATGTATGAGAGCAAGCACCATATCATACATCTATCTCCATGCCCAGAACATAGTTTAGTGCTTACTTTAGGATATTCTGAATAAATATTTGTTGAATGACTGAGGAAACAAACAGTTGATTAAGTTGAACAGATATTTCTCACTATAGGGAAAAAAAAACAGAAGCAGTGAGACAAGAGGAAATCCTATTTGGAGAGGACAGCCAGTTCCAGATGAGACAGATCAGACAGAAGATGTTTTAGTGTATCCAGAATCACCCTCCTTAATCAGCAATTTAGAAATCATTATGGGAAACCTTGCAATACTAGAGCCCACACCTAAAGAGAGATGACCTCCTCCTGGGAGGAGGGATTCACTGAGATAAGATATGAATATGGAGCTCCAAAGCAGCCTCCCAAAGGTCAAAACTGGCACAAGTTTGCATTGTATTTTTCTTTCTTTCCTCCAGAGAGCTAAATGTCTCATGGAGATTAAGGAGACAGAAGAATACTTCATTAATTACACTCACTAGAAATAAATCTCAAAGGTAAAGAAAACCTAAAGGCTTCTCCTAAACTACCGCAAGCCTTCTTCACCTATCTCTGTGATGAGGAAACACAATTGTGCTCTACAGACCTCCTGAGTAGTTCCATTTCCCTGCCCATCCTGGGAGCAGAGCTTTCAACTTCATCCCTCACTCAAGGAAGAATCTGCATTGGTGAACTCAGACCCTTCCTTGATAATGTCAAGGTGAGTCATAGAATCATCACTGGTACTGGGGGAATGTGTTATAGCAAAAGGGAACCCTTTTACTGATGGTAACTTTGAGGACATAACAAGGTACATACATAAAGAAAGCAAAATCATACAAAGCCTATCCTATTTAAAATGTCTGAGTTGAAGTAGGTAGTAGATACACTAAAATATCTTCCTTCTCCAATCCTTCTCCTCTGGCTTTAATTCAGCAAACTTTATTCCTCTTGCACTGCTTCAACTTTCTCTAAATTTTTTATAGGTATCGTTTATTCACTTTTATCCTCATACATATATATATATATATGATTATTTCTTATATATATATGAGAAGTTGTGATCTTACATACAATCATGAAATATGCATAATTCCCATACAATACTTCTCGCATAATACCTTACACTGTTTTGACTATTTGTTATAGATTTTGTTAAAAATAGGAGGATATGGAAAAAACATAACAAACATATGCCATAGACCATAATTACTGTCAAATGTCTGATGATGTTATCTCATCCTTTTTTTATTCAATCATTCAACAAACATTTATTCTTAAAATAATTGATGATAGGCACTAAATATTATTCTTGAAATAAAGAAATGAGTAACTCTATGTTCTTCTTATTGAAAAAATTTCATCAAAATGGGTTTGTAAACAAAGAAATAGTACTTGGAATATCCTGATGTGACTATGAAATCCTCCTGAAAATTATTCAAAAGTTTGTACTCAAACTATGGAGGTTAGCGAAGTCTTCACAAGTGAGTGTTAATTGTACTGAGTGTTGAAGGAGGAATTATGGTAATTCCAGGAGGAGTAAAGGATAGAAGCAATCCAAGAAGAGTGTAGGACAGATAACTGGGATCAAAATACCATAAGGTGTGGTTAGGTTGTAGGAATATTTATTAATATCTGGTGAAAAATGAGTAGCAGAATCTGACAAGCGGAACATGAACTCACACAGGTTGACAGCAGCCAAATAACAGAGAGACTTGTGTTTTTTCCACAAGATGCATATTTATCTTTGAAGTTATTGGAGAGTGAGTGTAAGGTTTATAGAAGGTGATATTCATGTGAAGTCTTTCCCTGTGGAAAGCTCACTCTGGGTCAGGGTGACTGTTGCTGTTGTCAAAAGCCCGCATTGATGATGAGAGCTGGAAATAGGAAAGGAGGTGTGGAGAATGAATCTGTGTGGGGTTGAGTCATAATGTATAAAATATTCAATATTAATACTAGGCACAATGCCAGGCATTTTATATTCATTGTTTTATTTAATTCTTTCAATGACACTTTGATATTGGTTTCACTATTCTGATTTAATGGATGAAGAATATGAGATTTACAGCAGGATGATAATCTTGTCCAAGGCAGTTAATAACGTCTGGAAGGAAGCGCAGAGATTTTAATTTCCTATGCTTTTGCATTTCACCAAAATTTTTATTTCTTAATATACTTAAGTTTTCAAATAGTGTCAGATTTAGAGAAAAATTGCAAGGGTAGTAGACAGAGTTTCCATAACCAGGCACTCACTTTGTCCTGTTCTTCACATCACCCATCCAGAATAGCAGATTATATTTATTTGTCATGAATTCTTAGTCATTTAGTCCCTTTCTCAGACAATTCTTGTTTCTGATGAGCTGAATAGTTTTGAGGAGTGCTGGTCAGGCGGTTTGTAAAATGTACCTCTGTTGGGATCTGTCTGATGTTTTTCGCTTACTAGACTGGGAATATGTGTTTTTGGAGGAAGACACCTGACATAAAGTGACATTTTCATGACATCATATCCAGAGTGCATTTTATCAACATGACTTATTACTGTTGATGCTGACCTTGCTCAACAGTGTTTGCAGGTTTTCCCGCTATGAAATACCTCATTCCTCTGCCTTTCCCTATATCACCTTTGAAATAAGTGACTAAGTGAAGCCCAGACTGCAGGAGTGGAAATTATGCTCCACCTCTTTGAATAGCAATGTCTGCATAAGTTATTGGAATGCTTCTGCATGGGAGGTTATTTCTTATGTATTCAGTCAACAATTTATTTACATAGGAATGGATTCATGATATTTATTTGATACTTTGAATTGAGAATTGATACTAATTTATTTATTTTCTTCTATTTGTTCCATTTTTTCCTTGGGAACTCTTTCAGCTGTGCCCTGTTTTTCTCTGATATTCCCCTTCATTGAGGATTTTATTTTAGCACCTACTTCCTATCTGGTAATACGCTATGCTCCAGACCTTTCTTGTATGTTTCTTTCCCCAGTCCTAGAGTCAGTCATTTCTCCAAGAAGTCTTGGATTGGAGAATGGTGTTAAAATCCAAGGTAAGGACAGAAGCTCTGTTCCTCGTTTCTGTGACATCTAGGTCTTCTCTGCTCACAGACTAAGGAAGTATTTATGTTTCCACTAACTTGTGCATATACACATATCAGTAAATATCTGTGCAGGTAATCCTCCTTATCTATATTAGCCTACACGTGAGTTCATACTGATGTCTACCTTTATCACATAGGTCACTCCAGTTTCCTTTCTTGCTTATCTCTTACCTCCCCCGCCCCCACAGTGAGAAACATGTTCTCCATCTGCCATTCATTTACTTCATTGCTTGATACAGATACAGAAGTAATAGATTTATTAACCCAGACCCTGTGTTAACTAGAGTACAGTACTTATGTCCATTGTGCATTGAATACATTTTATATGCTTCTTTAGCATTCAATATTACATATTTCAGCCCCTTCCCCTCTCCTTCAGAGAGGGCAAGTCATACGTTGTAATACAGTTACATAGTTTCTGAATAGTTTGCATTTCATTCAGGTGTTCCCTTAACTTTGTAAATGAATTTTTTATTTGCATACATCAAGGTTCACTGTTTGTGTCCATTTGTTCACACTTACAGTACTATACAGAATAGTTTCACTGCTCTAAATATGCACCTGTGCTTCACCTCCTTATCCCTGCCAACCCATGGTCATCAATATATTCTTTGCTATTTTGCCTTATCCAGATGGTCTTATGGTTGATATCATACATACATAGCATTTTAAATTGATTAATTTAAATTAGCAGCACTATTTTGAGATTCAGCCTTCCTTTTGTGGCTGGATCGAACATTTCTTTTTTTCTATCTCTAAGCTATATTTCCTTGTATAAATATCACACAGTGTTTATCTATTCACCTATTGAATGGCTTCTTTGTTCCTTACAGATTTTGGAGATTATCAATATATCTGCTAGAACAATCACATTCACCCATGAGTGTTTATGTGGACTTAAGTTTTCATAGAAGCCATATATAGAGAGCACAATTGCTGGATTGTATGGTAAGACTATGTTTAGTTTTACAGAAACTGCTGAACCATCGTCTGTCTTTACCAATTTGTGTAATCACCAACAATGTAGGAGAGTCATGTTGCTCCACTTCCTCACCAGCAATTGTGATGATCAGTGTTTAGGTTTTCAGTTACTCTCATAAGCGTGTGGTGATATATCACTCCAGTTTGAATTTTGCAGTTCCCTAATGACAAAAGATGTTGAGCATCTTTTTGTTTATGCTTATTTGTCAACAGTATATCTTGTTGGTTAGGATTCTGTTCTGATCATTTGCCCATTTTTAAATTGGTTGTTTGCTTTCTTATCATTGGATATTAAGATGTCTTCATATTTTGAATACAAATAATTTATCAGATATTTGTTTTCAAATATTTTCCCCAAGCCTGTTGATTTTCTTTTCATTCCCTTTCAAATGTTTCATAGAGCAGTCGTTTTATATTTTAATACAGCTCAAGTTAAAATGTTCTTCTATCTTGGATAATGCTTTGCATGCTATATCTAAACATTCATTTGCCAAACCACTGCCCCCTAGATTTTCTTGTGTGTTTTATTCCAGAAGATGTACACTTTTCATTTTACTTGTAAATATATGATTCACATTGAGTTAATTTTTACATTAAATTTAGTATTATTAATTACACTCAAATTTTGTGCTACCATCACCAATAATCATTATTTCAACTTTTTCATCACAGGATTCAAAAAGACTGGCCAAAATATTTATTGAATGAAATAAATTCCATTTTTGTTTGGAATGTGTGCATCACATTGTTTCAGAACCATTTGTTGAAAAGACTACACTTTCTCCACTGAATCGAATTTACTTCTTTGTAATGGCTCACTTGATCACATTTGTTTTGGTTTATTTCTTGATTGTCTAACATTAGTTTATGCTTCTATTTCAACAATACAACTGTCTTTGATTATTGTGCTTTTTTAATAATAGTTTTGAAATCAATTTGTGTGGTCCTAAAACTTTGTTCACCTTCTTCAGTATATTTGGCTTTCTAGGTTTTAGCTTCTTCATATAAACTTTAGAATTAGTTTGTCAATATCCTTAAAATAACTTGCTGACATTTCACAGACCTGGATTGGTTGAATGTATAAATCAGATCGGGAATGTATAAATCAGATTGCATCTTAATAATAGCATTGTTAAAAAAAAAACTCAAATTAATTAATTAAAACAATTAATTGTAGTAACCTATATGCATCTCAAGATTTCCCATTTTATTTATTGTCAAGTTTATGATTTGGTAATTTTAAGTACTTTCAGAATTCTTTGCTATTTTCACCAATATACATTACTCCAAATTTTTCATCACAGTGTACAAAATGATTTTTCTTTTTATTTTTTAACAAATCAAATTTATTGATACATATTAATAAAACATACAATTCATCCAAACTGAACAATCAGTGGTATTTGGTATAATCATATAAATGATGTTTTAAAGTTATTTTGCTAATGAGGACAAGTCAATAACTCACTCGATTGGGAACTGGATGAAATAAACACAATTCACTAATGTATAGCTCATCCGATATTATTAATTCTCATGGGTAGGCATCAGTGTGTGTGTGCATATTTGTGGGTGTGAGTGTTTGGATGAATTTGTGTATTTGTTTCTCTGAAACTATAATTGATTTCCTGAAAGGGTCTGATGTATTTTATAAAATAAATAGGAATTTGAACCAATTTTTCTAATTATGGTGGAATCAAACTATTTTAAGCTTTTTTGAAAAAAAACCTAAAAATATATTTGCTTAGTGGCTTTTTTCTTTTTTAGAGGAATTAATTTATTTTTATTTTTATTTTTTTAATATATTTTAAAGGATGCTTAGATTACATAAATGTTACACAAAAATTACAGGGATTTCCATGTTCTCCACCTCCCAAACCTCCCACAACATCCCACATAAACATCTTTCACCAGTGTGGCAAATCAGCTGCAATGGATATACACATCCTGGGGCTCTGCCACCAAGCATGGACCATAGTTCACATTATAGACCACACTCTATCCCACACAGTCCTACATGTTATATGCTAATGTAAAATGGCCTATATCTGTCGTTGTAATGCCACTCAGCATAATTCTCAAGACCTGAAAAAGCACCTGTATTACAAATCCTTTCTGCTCCCTGCCCCCAAAGCATCCTGTGGCCACTGGCTCACCCTCACTGTTGTAATTTATTCCATTGCTTGAATCACATTATATCTACAACAAAATACCATTAAGTCCACTCTAGTCCATAGCTCATCCCCCAATCCTGAGGAGTTTGGGATGGTGATGTCAACTCCACCTCCAAGTCTGAGGGGGCTTATATCCCATGGATATGGTGGATGGGAATATCCTGCCTGCAGCTGCAGGCTCTCCCATTTTCCAGGGTTGGCTATTGTCCATCATCATCTCCTCACCAGGTGACTTGGGTGAGTCCATTGAGCTGTAGAGTAGGAGTTGCAGCTCCACTGAGATTCCAGGCACAGCTGGCACATGGGCAGGCCAGAGGCTCCAGTCTCTGGAAGTACACCTACAAACTCCACCATCACATATAGGTTTGAATAGAAGGGACTGATGGACCATGTGCAGGGAGGACTTATTTGAGTCCAACTCTGTCACTCTCAGGAGTACAGATCCCAAAGTAATGCCCACTGATAAGGCATCAAACTCTGAAGCTATCCCCCCTTATATAGGACCTGGGTGTCTCCAGAACCTTCAGGAGCCCCTCTGCATGGGGTGATATCCACTTTGGTGTTCAATGAAATCCTACTGAGGTGTGCTTAAGCATTACCTCTGGGATGACCTCCTGACTCTCTTTGAAGTCTCTTAGCCACATGAACTCATTTGTCTTTACCTTTTCCCCCTTTTATTCAAGTTCTTTTTCCAGTCGTATTGCCAGTTGACACTTGATATTAATCCTGTGTTGCCAGGGAGGCTCATCCCCGGGAGTCATGTCCCACCCTGGCGGAAGGTAATGCATTCATATATTGAGTTTGGCTTAGAGAGAGGCCACATTTGAGCAACAAGGAGGCTTTCAGGTGGCAACCCTTAGGCACCCCATAACAGTAGGCTAAGTTTCAATTACAAAAGCAAAGACTTCTAAAGCTAATCATCAAAAACAAGAACCCATCATTGGACCCTACTCCTTTGCCAGACAATGTCCCTGCACGTGGGAGACTGTTGCTGTTCCATTGGAGAATTTGGCAGGCTTTTCAGGCTGGGAATTCAGTATTCCCTCATTATTGAGTGATTGTCTACCCATTGTGACCATGCCCCACCCCTTGATCATTTGAACAATATTATATATCTTTCATGTATATTCATGCTTCTCAGAGACTGATCACTTTACTCAATTCAAATCAGTGAGGTCATGTACTGTTAATCCTTCAATGCCTGGCTTGCTTCACTCAACGTAAGGTCATCAAGATTCATCCGTGTTATTCCGTGTTTTAGCACTTTATTCCTTCTTACAGGTGAGTAATATTCCATTGTATGTACATTCCACATTTTGTTTATCCATTCATCTGTTGATGGGCACTGGGGCTGATTCCCACTTTTGGCCATTGTGAACAATGCCACTATGAACACTGGTTTGCATATATCTGTTCGTGTCTTTGCTTTCAATTCTTCTGGATACATAGCCAGCAGTGGAATCACTGGATCATATGGAAGATCTATGGTTAGTTTTGAGAGGAACCCCCAAATTGTCCACCACAGTGGCTGGACCATTCCACAATCACACCAGCAGTGGATGAGTGTCCCTATTCCTCCACATCCTCTACAAACTTATAGTCTATTGTTTTTTTAATAGCTGCCATTCTGATGGGTGTAGAATGGTAACTCATTTTAGTTTTGATTTGCATTTCCCTAATAGCTTGTGATGCCGAGCATTTTTTCGTGTGCTTTTTAGCCATTTGTATTTCTTCCTTGGAGAAGTGTCTTTTTAGGTTACTTGCCCATTTTTTAAATGGGTTGTTTGTCTTTTTATTTTTGCGGTGTAGGATTTCTTTATATATGCAGGATATTAGGCTCTTATCAGATATACGGTTGCCAAATATTTTCCCTCATTGGTTAGGCTGCATTTTTATTTTCTTAATAATGTCCTTTGAAGTGCAGAAGTTTTTCATTTTGAGGAGATCCCATTTATCTATTTTTTCTCTTGCTGCTCATGCTTTGAGTGTGAAGTTCATGAAAACATTTCGTATTACAAGGTCCTGTAGATGCTTCCCTACATTATCTTCCAAGGTCTTTATGGTTTTGGCAATTATATTTACATCTTTGATCCATCTGGAGTTGATTTTTGTATAAGGGGTGGGATGGTATTCCTCTCTCATTCTTTTGGATATGGATATCAAGTTCTCCAAGCACCACTTGTAAAGAAGCCATTCTCTACCAACTGAGTGGACTTGGTGGCCTTGTCAAATACCAGATGACTTTATATGCGAGGATGTATATCAGAACACTCAATTCAGTTCCTTTGGTCAGTATGTCTATCCAGTTTTGACCATTGTAGCTTTGTAGTATGTTTTAAAGTCAGGTAATGTGATACCTCCAACTTCATTTTTCTTTTTCAATTTGTTTTTGGCAATTCAGGGCCTCTTATCTTTCCAAACATATTTTGTAGTTAGTTTTTCCAGTTCCTTAAAAAATATAGTGTTGATTTTTATTGGGATTGCATTAAATCCATAGATTAGTTTGGGTAGGATAGACATCTTGATGATATTTAGTCTTCTTATCCATGAACAGGCAATATTCTTCCATTTATTTAAGTCTTCTTTGATTTCCTTTAACAGTCTTTTGTAGTTTATTGTATATAATTCCTTTACATCTTCAGTTAAATTTATTCCAAAGTATTTCATTCTTTTAGTTATTATTGTAAATGGTATTTTTTTTTCTTGATTTCCTCCTCAGATTGCTCATTATTGATATACAGAAATCCTACTGATTTTTGTGCATTGATCTTATGGCCTCCTACATTACTGAACTACTTTATAAGTTCTAGAAGCTTTGTTGTAGATTTCTCAGGGCTTTCTACATATAGGATTATGTCATCTGCAAATAATGAAATTTTTACTTCTTCTTTTCCAATTTGGATGCCTTTTATATCTTTTTCTTTCCTCAGTGCTCGAGCAAGTACTTCTAAGACAATGTTAAATAGGAGTGGTGATAGTGGCATCCTTGTCTTGTTCCCGATATCAGAGGGTTGGCTTTGAGGATTTCACCATTGAAGGTGATGTTAGCTTTGGATTGCCGGCAGGGGATGGGGTGAATCCCTGGGCAGCAAGGTAAGTCAACTTCCTCAGCAGATTTGCCACTCCCCTCAGTCTGGTACTGCTTCAAGCCAGCTATTTTGCTCCCCAAGGCCGCAAGGGGTTCCAGTCAGCAAAATACCCAGAAAGGAAAGCCCTCTTGACCCTCCACCAGAATCCTCCCACTCTCAGAGATTGTTCCCTCTCACCGGGCTGCCCTAGGATTTGTGGCTCAAACCAGTCTCTTTCCACGAGGGTGGGGCTCAGTCATTTGTGTTAACCTCCAGGAGCAGGGTTAAAACTCACGAATCTCTACCGAGGAATCAATGCCATCACGCTGCTTCCAGATAGATGTCCCATGTTTCTCACTCTGTGCGTCCACAGCCCAGACCACCAGGCAAGACCCCATCCCCAATCAGCTGTCCTCAGAGAGGTAGTCAGCGAGTGCACTCCTAAACGGATGCCCTCTTGATCTCGCAAAATGATTTTTCAATATACTTGTTGAATAAAATGCATTCTGTGAGAATCTGTAGTGGAAAATGATGTGAGAAATTTTTTCCAATTATGGATGGCTAGTCAACAAAAGTATCAAGAAGAAGCAGGAGCATCTGTTTTCCCTGACATTTTCAGTAAAAGGTTAATAGATCTTTCTATATATAAATCATTAATTTAGTGTGTTTACAAACCACAGCATTTATGATAATTTCTTGGCCATTGCTTTTAGCTAAATTTTCATTGTTCTGGCTTCTTTTCTAACAGTTTCATCAGCTACATGGAAGACCAAACACATATTTTACAATTTGCCCTCCTGGGTCTCTCAGAAGATACAGAACTGCAGCCCCTCCTCTTTGGGCTGTTCCTGTCTGTGTACCTGGTCACCTTTTTGGGCAACCTGCTCATCATCCTGGCCATCATCTCAGACTCCAACCTCCACACACCCATGTACTTCTTCCTCTCCAACCTGTCTTTTACAGATATCTGTTTCATTTCTACCACTTTACCAAAGATGCTGCTGAACATCCAGATAGAGAGCAAAATAATAACTTATGGAAACTGCCTGAGACAGATTTTTTTTTAATGCTTTTTGGACAATTAGAAAACTCCCTCTTGACTGTGATGGCCTATGACTGCTTTGTGGCCATCTGCCTCCCCCTGCACTACATGGTCCTCATGAACACCCGGGTCTACAGCTTCCTGCTATTGGCATCCTGGATATTAAGTGTTTTAGTCTCTCTTTTACATAACTTAATGGTTTTGTGATTGTAATTTTGTACAGAGTTGGAAATGCCCCACTGTCTCTGTGAACTTAATCAGGTACTCCTAATTGCTTGCCCTGAAATCTTTGTCAATGACCTGGTGATGTATGCCACATCTGGACTTCTGGGTGTTATTCCACTCACTGGGATCTTTTTCTCTTACTCCAAGATTGTATCCTCCATTTTGAGAATTTCAACTGCTGAGGGCAAGTGTAAAGCCTTTTCTACTTGTGGGTCTCACCTTTCAGTAGTGACCTTGTTTTATGGTATAGTTCTTAGAGAGGATCTTAGTTCTGCTGCTACCCAAAACACAAAGGCAAACAAAATAGCCTCAGTGATGTACACAGTGGTCACTCCCATGATGAACCCCTTAATATATAGTCTTAGAAACAAGGACATAAAAGCAGGCCTTGAAAAACCTGAGGTTCTATACGGGAGCATTTTGTGGGTTTGAGAATTGTCCTGAATGACATTGCAATGACAGATACATGTCATTATAAATGTTGCCTTAACCTACAGAATTGGATGGGAGAGACTGTAAACTACAAAAATAAAATTTAATCATGCTTAGTGGCAATGCTCCAAAATGTATTCATCAATTGCAATGAATGTACCACACTAATGAAATATGTTGTTAATATGAGAAAATGCGGGAGATGTGGGGATCGGGGCATATGTGAATCCCCTATATTTTTTAATGAAATGTTTGTATAATCTAAGTATCTTTTTAAAATTTTTTTAAAAAACTGAGAAACTTTCTTTATAGATATAGGATTCTTTGTCTCAAGTTTAGAAAAGTGTTCATGATTAACAAAGGTCAAACACTGGGAGACCTAAACATATGCTCTAACAAATTTTATCTGTGGGACCCACACAAAATTACTAGGATCTCAAGAGAATGACTCTTTCTGTACCAATGATCAAATGTTGAAGGTATTTGATGTTATGCAATAAAGAAATGAAAGGTGAAGGAAAATAGACTTATGGTAATTGATTATAAATCTGTCATAGTAATTTAAAATTGAGTAAACTCTATAATTCACAGTTATTAATCAGCCCTCAGTTGTTTGTAGTAAAAAATAAATATTACCAAAAATCTAAATTTTTGCCCAGCTATGCTAATACAAACAGAGATATTATCTAGGAAGGAGATAAATATAAATTGAAGGGAGTGATGCTTCAAAGAATAAATCCAAAGAGTTTATTTAACCATTTTCCCCTTTTTGGGATCCATATCAATAAAGCTTAATAAGAACTAAGAGTGAAATTACTACTAACTGTGAACTTAATAGTGCCTTACTGGGAGTTCATTAATAGCTCAACAGGTACACTGAAGCAATAGGCTAACTGCACATGATGCTTCCAAAAATTGCCTTTTCAAGTTCTATGGAACTTGACCCCTGCAAGGGGCATTTAGTACACTTTGTATCACCTTTTCTAGCTGTGCAAATATACCAGGAAAAAAAAACATTAACCATATTCACCTTCCAAAAATAAGATATTCCCTAGATGATTGACCTGGTTATAGGCATGACCCTTTTATTATAAAGATGAGGAAGCTCAAAATATACATGCAATTAATTTCAGATTGTTCATTTTTTTCTAAATGACTGAAATTTCTTGTCCATTTTAATAATATTCAGCAATTTATTTCTATGGCAATCAAGTTTGTGTTAGACTAATTGTGGCAATTTGAGTTTTTAAAATATTTGTTTTAATGTACTCTAGTTCATGTTGGGACTTAAGTGTTCATTTATTTTAACAGATACTGAAAGTAAGATGATGTTTAAGGAAGGTGTTTCCAAGACCATAAGATCCCTTTGCCTAATTAGTGTTTGACTATATAGTGATTAGGGAAAAAGTCAAATTTAAACAGGTTCAGTCTTGTCAATGCTTGGAAAGTGAAAGTGTGTCACTCCCTTTAATATTTTTTTTATTTTTTATTTTTATTTTTCAATTTTACCAGGAGGTCCCGGGGATCGAACCCAGGTCCCTCCATATGGGAGACATACGCCCAACCATTTGAGAAACATCCGCCCCCTCACTTTAATATTTGATTTTGTATGTATTAGAAATGACAGAATTATATTCCATAGATGTTATATTATAGTAATTTGCATTCTTATTTTTAAAATTATCTTTCTCTCTTGTTTGTTTTTTTTTCCCACTTGGTAGTAGCACTGTTAACATAAAATAAAGGCATTTGGCTAGAACCCAGGACCCCAAATGTTGTCTTTCCTACCAGTATCCCATAGTCAAGCCTGTTTACTGAGGGGAAAAAGCTAATGAAACTGCAGGGCAAAATTACCCTGTTTAAATAAGTGCTCGATTATTTTGAGGAAGTAGATGGAACTTTGGGGCACCTGTTGCCTAGAGTCGTCAGGCCTATACCCCAGGGGGAAAATACAGGAGAGCATCCTCCTAAAAGTTTCCCTAGGCCCCTTTTCCTTTAAACCATTATCCAGACCTCAGGTTTCTTTCCCTGCCTTTCCAGTGATAAGGAAGGAAATCCCAGTGAAAGGCATGCCAAGGAAAAGCAAAGGCAAGAAAAAGTGTGCTGGTGCATAAAGCTGCCCTTTGCAGGCCTTCCTAGGTCAGGACTAACCTCTAAGTGCTATGATTTTTTCTAGCCACACCAACCATGTGGTCAAGAAATGGAGCTTTCCACTTGAAGCCTGTTCTCTTAGGATTGTTTCATTCTTTCCATCCCGGGCTTATTCATTTACTTAGCAAATGCTTCTCTGGTTCCCCTTCTAGACACAATCCTGTGTTATCCACTGGTGATGCAGTGAAGAACAAGGTCCTTGCTCTCCATAAGGGTGAGGACAATTGAGCAAAGGGGAGACCAATAAACAGATAAATATACTGATAATTGTTTAATTAAATTTGTGACCCCTATTACCAAAGAAAACTGCAATGTACCCTAGGAACTCATCAGTTGACCTTTGTATAAACCTGGTGTGCTTTTTGGGCAAATATTGCTGAGATTAAGAGAGACTTAGGTGCTTCTGCTCCCCGTAATTGTTTTGTGCCACTAATTTCATATAGGTTAACTTTTGATTGTTTTTTCAGTCCGTCATAAGAATTCAATCACCACAGTCACTTGTATTGGTGAGATTTGAATATTGATGATTTAAAAGTGCAATAAGGTATTTATGTTGTTAAGTTATTTACATGTTGATTTTAATTCTTGTTAAAATTAGTTTTCTTTCCCTTAGTCATGTTTCTCTTATATTTACAAGAATTCTTAGGATATTAAATGTATATAAATATTTTAAAGGTGAAGTTAGGAACAAAGTAAAGTGGGCTTTTGTTTTCATTTTAAGAGCGAGATATGGGTTAGGGAAATGTTACATCTGATGACTCAAGGAATGATGGCTTATACTGCTGTTTTTATTCCCTCCTTGCTTTTCAATATTTAAAAAGGGACAAGAAAGTTGGTTTGTACATAAATTTTAAATGATAACTTTGCAGCATGAGAACTACTCTGTCTCAAATACTTTGTAACTTGAAACCCGTTTTCCATCTTTTTATCAGGGTCTGAGGACACTCGTGTCTTGGGAGAAATAATTGAAGAAAATGCAAAGATTTTCTTGTAGAAAGAGATTGGAGGAGAGGGGTACTTTTTCAAATCTTTGAAGACATCCATTTGGAATCATCAAACTGCTTCAAACCTTTGAAGACAACATCTTTGGAGATTTCCACAGCTGGATACAAGCTAGTCTTGCATCTAACTCTGGAAGGCAGAAAAAGCATCACAAGTGCATGGAGAAGCAGGTGTTTGGAGTAGCAGGTGTTGGCCGCCAAGCCAAGAGAGAGGGTGACGTCCAGGAAGAGGTTGAGCATTTTTCTTTTGTGATGTTGTAGAGGCAATGTGCTCACCAGATAGGTGCAAGACATAGAGTTTCTGTGTCTTCCAATTCTGTATTTAGGTCATATGGCTATATTTTTATCATAAGGAATTCTTAAAAATCCAGAAGAACTTAGGTCATGGCTGGTATTAGTTGTAGGAATCACAACGGATAAACTTACTCCTTCCCTGTGAATAAAGCTATGCAATTATCCTCCGAAAAGCTGGTAGATTGACTGTTTAACTTCAAGGATACGATCTGGCTTAATACAAGGTGTTACATCACTATAAAAAATTGTTAAAACAAAACAAAGCTTCACTAAAACAGCTTCCTTCAAATAAAATAGGAATGAGTTCTCTATTTAGGTTGAACAGAAAGATGAAGGAGGATTATCCACAGAAAGTCCAAAATTTACTTGAACTATGGGAATCCTCTGTAAGCTCCTGTGCAAACGAATGGCATTTTACCTAAAATGTCCAATTATTATCAGTTTATTCAAAATGAGAAGTAACATAGTAAATTTAAGTCAACATTCCAGAGATGGTTGAGCTGCTTTTAAAAAGCAAATATAAATAGTTTTATACACGAATAATGAATTTTTGAAGCCATCTTAGAGAATGAGATATTTATTTAGGGCTTTAATTTTTACAAATATTGCATATGTCTGGGTGCAATTTTATAAAAAAATGTATAAATGTTAAAATTACATGCAAGTAGATTTTTTGGTTTTGGAAACACTGACTATTTATTTGAAAATTACGTTGAACTAATAAAGAAAAATAGATCCTAGATGCATTAAAACATTTAATGTTAAAATCAATTATATAGACATATAGGAAGGAATTCTAGGAAATCAAGAAGATGGGAGACTCTTTTAATAACAGAAAATAAGAAGCTATAAAATAAAATATAGATATAATAGATGATAGAAAATATGTTTTTATAAAAATATATAAATGATTACATTTTACTCTTTCACTTTAAAATAAATTTACAAACAGCCATTCTATTAGCATATTGAGAGAGATAAAAAGTTTTTTTTATGTTAATCGAAGGAGTGTATGACAAATTAAAAAGAAAATGATAAATATTTGACAGATTAGTTAATGTGGAGATATGGCAGTTTTCATTAGTGTAGCATGGGGACATGGGTAATAAAAACATGAGGCACATTTGCCAATGATTAAAAATTTAAAACACCTATTTAAAATGTAGTTTTCACTATTTCTTTAAATTACAAATAAAGATAAGATTAATTAAGGCATTGTAGACTATATGATTGGTAGACTGTAAAGATAGACGCACCTTATGTTTACATGACAATCATGAATTTATGAAAATGAGAAGCAGATGAGACATTTCTTAAAGTCAGTGAAATTAATCATAGGAGGTAGGGAAAAGAAGTAATACTTTCCTGAAGTATAATGCATGGTTCTTACACATCTGGACCTGTCTTTCTGTTAACCAATAAAGTAAGAGCACACATTGTCAAGTTTAGACCCACTAAAAAGAATTCTTTTCTATTGTTGTGTGTCAACAAAATTTTGTATTTATTTTTCTGTAGTTCTTTTCATGATTAATAGCCCTTAGCTTCTTAAATGATATAATTAAGTGTTACAGTTATTTGGTTTTTCAAACCAGTGAAAAGAGAAGGGAAGACCCCATAGTCATTTGAGCATTTTGTTTTATTTGCTCTTTAGTAGTATTAACCACCCCAGAAAATTCAGAGAAATGGTTTGTCCTACAGTGATATTAGCAATACCATTTCACCCAACACAAAAAAGCCACACACCTTTTGGAGAACTTGTAAATTAACCTGAAGCTTCAATATGAAAACAATTGATTTGGTTCAAATCAGTGCTTAAAGTTATGTTGTATTATACAAGCAAAAAAGTCTGTAATGTGCTATAAAGAAATAATAAAGATCCGTTGAGGAAAAATATGATGTACTCTTTCTAGTGAAGGAGACTTGGATGCCAGAAAATAAATTTCAAACGCAAAAATGTAAATTTATACAAAGATATTTACTCTGAGAGTATGAATATCATATAATGAGATAATCTCTTAGAACATAAATACATTTTCTTTACCAAATGGAATTCTAGAACCATGCACTTTTTTAAATGATTGTTGACATAACTAAAGTTTATGAAGCATCTTTCATAGGTGATGTGTAAGCAGGGACTTTTAAATGATCCTTCTTGAGTAGGTGAAAAAACTTTTAAGGAATCTCTTTATTTTTCACATAAGAGAGAATGAGAAGTTCTGTAACTAACGGTACATAATACCACAGAAAGAAAATCAAATGGTAAACTCTTCCAAGTAGGGAGACGGGAATGTTTACATGGCATCATTGTAAGTAGAAGAATATGATACAAAGGAGTGGAAATAAACCATAAGCTGTGATATTTTCTAACAGATTTGATGTTCATATAAAGAAGAATTATAGTATAGGGGATAAGAGTAAAGGCTTTAGAGACATACTTAAGATGAAGCCAAAATCTTCCGCTTATTTAGATCGGACATTAGGAATGTTTTTTTAATCTCTCTGTGCCATAACTTCTTTACTTGTAAAATCAGAATAATAGGAATTGCTTTGAAGGATTTTGTGAGGGTTAAAATAAGAAAATGCATTGCAATACATAGCATGATGCCTTATACATGAAGGCACACTATATGATAAATTATATTACAAAAATTATTTTGGTATTCTTCTTAGAGTAGCTTTATCTAGATGTTCTTAAGAAGTATTATTCTGTGTTCCAAGTGACAATAAGGAAGACCCATATCGATAGCAAGTCTAGACATGGTGTAGAGGGCGAAACAGAGAGTAGACAGCAGCTCCTCTTAGTATTGTGGAAGAGTTCTCCATAAAGGGATCTTAGGGCCACAAGACGTAGAATTTCCCTCTCAACCCTACAGGATTCTTTTGAAATCTAAATAAATGTACTATGAGCTTGAGCAAACACTGCATATGGTCAGAATAAAACATTAATAATCTTAATTCTTCATTCGGCTATGCATTTTCATGACAAGATAATGTAATAACTAGTTGGTTTTTGAATGCTTACTGTTGAGAAATAGGGAAAAAGAAACCCATTTCCACCACTGTCTTTATTGTTTTCATGGAAATTCTACCTGATGCAATTAGAAAAAGAAACTAAATGAATGATGACACTGTAATTGCTTACTTGGAAATTCAAAGAAAATTAGCTGAAAGCTATTGGAACTAATAAGAATTTTAACAAGAGTATAAGTCACAGAGGAAATATACAAAAAGTAATAGATTCTTATATACCAGTAATAAGCAGAAAATGAAATGAAAATTTTTACCTCATTTATAAGGCAATAAACATAACAATTATCCAAAAATAGTCAACAAGCAATGTGCAAGTCCTATGTGGAAAGAATTACAAAATTTTACTAAGGGACAAGAATGAACATCAAACAGATAGAAATAGATATTTTTCCCACAGGAGAACATAAAATGTAAATGTATCAATTTTATCCAAATTAGTTTATGCATATAATGTAATTCTAATCAAATTCTTAATGGAATTTTACTGTGAACTTGAAAAATTTATGCTAAAATTCAAATGGAAAATTAAACAAAAGTGATTGCCCATGGTCATTTTTAAAAGATCTGTAATAAAGGGCAGAGATATTCCAACTAATATAAACTTGAAATAATATAAGTTTATAAAAACTAAAATAGTAAGAACACTGGTCCA
>JAQZBX010038489.1:0-16066 GCA_029593785.1 Cabassous unicinctus | reverse complement strand
GGAAGCTGAGGGAGGGCTTCCCAAACCCCGGTGACTGCCTCTCCAGGAAGGGTCCAGCCCTGCTTCCACTCTCTTTAGCTTGTCTGTGCCTTCTTTTGAAGTGAGGTGGAAGCTCTTACTACAAATGCAAGAGATAAGGGGGTCTCAAAATTAATATGACTGTAAATATTTTGATTCTTCATTAAAAGCACCCAAATAATTTATACTAGAAATAACTATCTCTCTATACTTAATCCATAAAGCACTGATTTTCAAATACCTCATTGTGTTTCAAGTAATTTTGAGCAATCCTGTAATCCTTTTAGAATGTTTCGGCAAAAAAGAAAGTAAATTAGTAAATTCTTAATCAATAGTTAACTTGGAATATGTACAACAGACATGTTTAAAATCACTGTTGAAATATGATTTTAGGAATTGTCTCTAAGAAAATTGGCATTGAACAACAGAAGAATAGGCCTTAAAAATTATTGCCTACACGACTGGCAGACTTTTTTAGCAATATAAACAAAACTCAAGTTTTGAAATCAAACGTAAAAAAACTGAAAATATATTAGCAAAAAATTTTCTGCTTTCAAGTTCTAGATCATGAAAGTCAAATAAAGAAAGGAAAAACATCATAGAAGAAATTTTAAACACAACTTAAAATGTAAATTTTTCAAATAACTTCTTTTTATACTGAATTTGAGTCACTTGAGATATATTTGTATTTAGGGATAGATGTCACCTACACAGATGGCATGTCCAAGGTCTCTCTACCAAAGTCATCTCCTTCATTGGTCTATCATTGTCATAATCATTCTCCCCATCTCTATTAAACTTCCTGCCTAAAATTATCATCATTTAAAACATGGGAAGCAGGTACTCAACCAACTGAGCTATACCTGCTCCCCTCAAAGAGGGGAAAAAAACCTCTTTGATGAATTAGATAATTGGTAAGACAACACTAGATTCAAAATACCTTATATCAGAACCATTAGCATTTCAAAAATTTTCACTAACTCGTTATGAATTCTTGCCATTTCCTTAAATTCCCAACTTGAGGATCTTCTCCTCCATGAAGATAAGGTTCCTCCAGTCCTTCCTTTGTACCCTCACTCCCAGCCAGACTGATAGCTTCTTTTGGGCTACCTCTACACCTTGTACATATCTTTATTACATCATTGGACATTGGATCACGTTTGATTACTTACACACTTATAAACTATGCTATGAAAGCCTTAAGGTTAGTGACACATTTTTTTTTTTAGTCCCAAAGCATTGCAAAGAACCTATCTTATCATAGGTTCAGCACAAAAACTATTTTATGAGTAAATGATGGGAAGTAGAAGAAAAGCCCTGGTATATCAGCTTCACAGATAATAACTCTGGAAGCGTGAGAGGAAGGATTAATTCAAAACCAATTTTGCATGGCAAGGAGGAAGGACATATGAGCATTATGACACGGAAATCACAAATGATTCAAAGATTGCAGAGGTAGTAGCCATAGCCAACTGGCTACTTGCATTTCAACTTCTTTGCTCATTTTTCTCTTTTTCTTTTTGGTGCATTGTGTTTGCAGATTATATCTTGATTTTCTTAACTTTGTGAACTGAACAAAATTTTTGAATCCTCTACTTTAAAGGCTAAGAGTAGGATGAAAAGAAGTGAAATGATTTGAACCGTGCTGGGGATCTGCTGAAGCAAGCTGCTGAATTTTGTGGTCAGCTCTCCTGTGTGAATCACATGAGCTGGGCTCACAGGCCGCTGATGACCAGTGCACCTGCAGTGCTTTCAGGCCTCAGAGGAGGACACACTATACCCACTTGCCACTGGAGTCCAGGTGGCTGGTTAAATGTGGCACTTATGGGAGGTCTTCCTGGAGCTTTCAGGAAGGGCAACTGACCTTTTTCAGGGCCAGAGTTCCCTGAAGCGGCTAGTCTCCTTTGTGGTGGTAGACACATTGAAACCTGAAGCGAAGAGCCATTCTCCACTCAATGTTCCTTCAGATGGACCATAGCCACCTGAATGCCTTGACTGTGCAGGGTCAGTGTTTGTATCTGCTTGTCCCTGACTCCTAGGTTGGCTATTGGGCGCAGCCATTATATAAGGGAGACTTTGAGTGGGCACATGCCCATATGCACATTTATAAAGACCACTTTCCAAGCCAGCCTCAGCTGAGCCTATTGGAATGAAGTATTATAGATTAGCTCACAGTCTCCTCATTCCCCAAAGATGGTCCACATGAGCCCCAGACTAGGCAGTGCTGGTCACTGAAACACAACTCAGAAAAGTCTGTCTTTGAGTCCCCCCAGTGTCCAATTTTGGGGATATGGCAAAGACCATCTGACTGCCCAAGTAGAGACCATGTTTTCCAGTCTCCCTGGCAGTGGATGTAGTCATGTGACTGATGTTGGCCAAAGGGATGTGAACAGAAATGGTGCACGTGACTACTGGATCAACTTTGTTTAAGAAAATTGCCATGCCCCACTTCTTCTATGTCCCTTCCCATGGACCTGCCAGTGAGCTAGCTTCAAATATGGTCTGGCTCTTTTTGGTCTTCAAAAATGCAGTCTCTTAGGCAGTGATTCTTTAACGTTTTGGCCTCTGAATCCCTTCAAACTCTTAAAAATGATTGAGAACCCAATTAGCTTTTGTTTCCATGGGTAACCTTACCATATTAGAAAATAAATGTAAGAAAAAATTTTGATTATTAATTCATCAAAAAGTATTTGTAGCTTTTCCCCCTTTTGGTCAAGGTGTTCCCCCCCACCCCCGCCAGATGCATTGCTTATTGGTACTTGGTAGCAGTCCCTTGGTGTCAGGGAGGCTCATTCCTGGGAGTCATGTCCCATGTTGGGGGGAAGTTATTGCTTTTATATGCTGAGTTCAGCTTAGAGAGAGACCACATTTGAGAAACAAGGAGGCTCCCCATAGGTAACTCTTAGGCACCCTATATCTCTAGGCTAAGTTTCAAGAGCAAAGGCTCATAAGCATAGTCATCAATATCAAGGGTCCTTCAGTGGACCATCCTTCTTCACAAGTCATTGTCCCTGTACTTGGGGCATTCTTGTTGTTCCATTAGAGAAAGTGGCAGAGCTTCCTCAGATGGGAATTTGATATTCTTTTGGTTATTGTGTGAATCTCCACCCACCGTGACAATGCCCCATGAACATTTGAACACATTTATATGCCTTATATATATACTCAGGTGAACTTCCTCCCATGTATCCCCCCTCACTGGCACCCTATACCAATGATCCTCTTCCGCCACAATTGTAACACTTCTGTGATCTAAAACTTCTTAAAAAATGAAGCCAATAGGGAAGTGGATGTGGCTCCAGTGGTTGGGTATCCATCTACCACATGGGAAGACCCAGGTTCAATCCCCGGGACCTCCTGGTTAAAAAAAAAAAAAAAAAAAAGGTGAGCCACACAGCAAGATGGTGATGTAACAAAAGAGAGACTCGGGACAGTCAAGGTGAGATGCTCCAGACACCAGGAACTGAGATGGCTCAAGTGACAGGGTACCTCTCTCCCACATCGGAGGTCCCTAGGATCGAATCATGGTGGAGCCTGGAGGAGAAAAATAAGAAGGCAAGAAACAAACACAGAAGATGACCCAGCGAATGGACATAGACAGCAAGCGGGGGGTGGGGGGGAACTCATAGAACTGCACACCAAAAAGAAAAATAAAGTCAATTAAAAAAAAATGAAGCCAATAAAATAACCACATACAATTAATAAGAAAATGAAATAGTAATGATAGTTTTATACATAAATAAAATACAGAAAAAATTAATAAAAAGTAAAAATAGAATAATATTTTAAAAAATTGGAATTTTAAAAAATAATGAAAAGCTAAAGACAAATAAGTTTGTATGGCTAAGAGACTTCAAAGTGAGTTGGGAGGCCATCCCGGAGGTAGCACTTATACACATCTCAACAGGATTTCATTAACAGCCAAAGTAGATATGACCCCAAATAGCGAAGCTCCTCAGGGATATGGAGACATCCAGAGACTATAGTCAGGGCAGACAGCTCAGAAATTTGGCTCCTTCCCAGTGGGCCCTAATCTGGTATTTATGCTCCCCGGTGTGACTGAGTTAGACTCTGCAGTGGTTGCCCTATGCCTGACTCTTCTGTCTTTCTATTTGAACGTATAATTAATACTAGAGTTGGTAAGTATACATCCAAGAGACCTAAATCTTTGGGCTGTCCATGTGCCTGCTGAGCCCTGAATCTCAGCGGAGTTGCAACACCTATTCTCCAGTTCAATGGACTCACCCAGGACAACTAACAGGGAGGAGATGATGGACAAACAACATACCAAGGAACCAAGAGTGCCTACAACTGCAAGCAAGAGATCCCATCCATCGGATATATGGGATCGAAGCCCCCTTCAATTAATGGTGGATTGGGCATCACCATCCCAGAGTCCTCAGGATTGGGAAATGAACTATGAACTAAAATAAACTTACTAGTTTTCTACTATAGATTTATTGTGATTCTAGCAATGGAAGAATACCATTGTTGTGGAGGCAGTGACCCATGGATGTTCTGGGGTTAGGGAGAAGGGAAAACAGGTGTAATAAGGGGGCATTTTTGGGACTTGGGAATCATCCTGAATGACATTACAATGACAGATACAGGCCACTATATATCCGGCCATAATCTACCGAGTTGAATGGGAGAGAGTGTAAACTATAATCCATGCTTAGTGGCAATGCTCCAAAATGTGTTTATCAATTGCAATGAATGTACCACACTGATGAAAGATGTTGCTAATGTGGGAAAATGTGGGAGGTGTGGCAAGCAGGGCATATGAGAATCCCCTATGTAATTCTCTAACATTTATGTAATTGAAGTATCTTTTTTTAAAAAAAGTGAAAAAAGGTAATTATAAGCTGATTAACAGAAATAATACAATTTAATGAAAACTACATTTTCCAAATTAAATTTCCAATACAAAATTTAAATTGCACATTAATTCATTTAAAAATAATTATTAAACCTAGTACATGTTAGCATAAATAACATTTTAATAAAAATAACACTATTTTTCAAAACAAAAGATTTAGTGAGAAGAGAGACATTGATTTACATTTTTTGCAAATCTCTGAATGTCTGGCTTAATAGAAGACAGGAGGATGCTCACATCTGCTTCTGCATTCAATCTGTTGTGACATGTTGTTTTGGCTGAACTATATGAGGAAAATCTTGTCTCACACAGATATGTAATTGGAAAAGGGAGTAGTGTTTTAGTAGTCTTTTTAGAAAAGTTTGGACATTCTTCTTTGATACTACACCAAATGACAAGTGGTAGTTTTTCATAGGTTAGTTGTAATATGAAATTTGAAGTTACATCAAGGAATTTTACATACTCAGTGACATTATAATCTATTAGTCCATTTTATTTTTTGAATGGATCTTTTATCCATTCACCATGTTACAATATTAGTTCACTGAGTTATGCAGATCTTTCAAATGTTGACACATTTTATTACAAAAACAACATCAAAATATCATACCTGTTCATGTCAATAAAAAATGTGTCAACTTAAAGATAGAAAAGTCTTTAAGAAAAGTACTAGAGTGCTGTCAAGTTCATGGTGCTGGTACAAATTTTCCAAAATTGTAATCTTTCCTTGACAACTCAAATTTTATAATTGGCAATAAATACTGCCAGTTGTTTTTCTTGATGTGCTGGGTTCACTTTTTAAATTTTGATAAAACGCCTGCCAACCACCCAAATCTGAGTAAGCATATATGTCTGTCAGCTATTCTTTCAAGTAAGAACCATGCTCCGTGAAAAACTGTGCTAGTTCAGCTTGTAACTCAAAATTGCATAAGTGTTTTTACTCAAGACAAACATTTACTATGGTATGCAGCTTAAACGTACTGCCAAGTTCATCACACAGAATATTAATAAAATCAATATTTTCCTGCTTCATTAAGAACATTTTAAACTGAAATTGGCATTCCTACCTCATGAATATGTGCAGTTAAGAATACAGTGGGAAACGGATGTGGCTCAAGTGATTGGGCTCCCATCTACCATATAGGAGGTCCAGGGTTTGATTCCTGGGGTCTCCTGTGGAAAGCAAGCTGGCCCACCCAGTGAGCTGGCCCATGTGGAGTGCTGGCCCATGCAGGAGTGCTGGCCTGTGTGGAGAGCTGGTGCAGCAAGATGACACAACAAAAAAACACAGAAGAGAGACAATAGGAGACGTGGCAGACCAGGGAGCTGAGGTGGCACAAGAGATTCAGTTCCTCTCTCCACTCCCAAAGGTTCCAGGATTGGTTACTGGTGCCACCTAAAGAGAAGACTAGCAGGCAAAGAAGAACACACAGAGCAGAGAGTGAGTACAAAACAACAAGGGGGGAGGGGGAGAAATAAATAAATAAATAAATCTTAGGAAAAAAAAAAAAAGAATACAGGGACTACTAGTTTACTAGTACATCTTTGTGTCCCTGTCTTATTTGTGCCAGCAGTTTTGCCCACCATTGCTTTTGCACCATCAGTCCAAATGTCAATGCAGTGAAAAAGGCAAATGATCTCTTAGTATTATTATAAAAGTGTGTTGACCTTGCGGACCTCCTGAAAAGGTCTCAGCATGGATCACAGACCATGCAATAGATTTCCCTACACTCTGTCCCAGCTGAAATATTGGAGGAAGCTAAAGGCCTCCACTTTCTTGGACGTTGCCTCAGTGCCCACATGGAGCTGTGACAAGATGTTAAATACAGTATCATAATGGGGACCCCCACAGAACCTGGACTTTTGCCTGCAGTTCTGAGTATTCTTATCCATCTAGTTGAATGAATTTATTAGGTATGGAAAAAGTAGTTCCTTATAAAACCTTTTCCAGGGCCTGGGAAGTTGGGGGTAGGAGTGATAAGAGGCATGGGTTAGCAGTTTGCCAAAGTCTCTGTAGCCGCAGGCTTCCTGGCAAGCATTGTAGATCCTGCTTATCCAGTGCTTCCGAAAACCTGGATAACAAGGTAGGCAAAAGGTGACTTTCCCTTGGGACACTTCCACCCAAAACTTTCTGCTTCTGCAGCTCCACTTGGAGTTTATTAACCTAGGGATGGAGGCCCATCCCTCTGTCTGCCAAACATACCAAACTATTCTCCTGCCCCACCTCTACTCAAGGTATCAGAGGGAGTGAAATGCAGGGGTGAGCTTCCTGTATCCTCATAGTCAACTCTGCAGCCACTGCCCCTGAGAGCTAGAAGGGTCCCCTTAGGGCTTCTGTTGGCCTCACTTATGGTACAGCACTCTCATGACAGCAAGTGTAGTTTGCTTCAAAATAATGGACATACCAAGGAAATGGGAGAGGCTGATTCAGAGCCTGTTTGGGGTAGGGGCTGGTTTGGTGTAATTCTTTTTTTCTTTTAAGATTTATTTTATTTATTTATTCCCTCTCCCCCATTGTTTGCATTTGCTGTCTGCTCTCTGTATCTATTTTTGTGTGCTCTCTGTGCCTGCTCGTCTTCCTTTTTTCAGGAGGCACCGGGAACCAAACCCGGTACCTCCCATACAGAAGAGAGGTACCCAATCGCTTGAGCCACATCCACTCCCTGCTTGTTGTGTCTCTCATTGTGTTTCCTCATTGTGTCTCCTTGTTGCATCATCTTGTTGCATCAGCTTGCTGCCTTGCTCGTCGTTTTTAGAAGGCATTGGGAACTGAAACTGGGAACTCCCATGTGGTAGGCAGGTGCCCAACTGTTTAAGCCACATTTGCTTCCCTGGTGTAATTCTAATGGCTTCTTGACTTTCCTTGTTGCTGGAGTAGGATTCCGTTTTCTTGGGTCTGCTGTCAGTTACCATTCATCTTCCTGTGCTTTTAGCTTCTGAAAATTTGTTATTGTTATTTTACTCTGAGTCAGCACTGGGATGGTGGCACGAGACCTCTCTTTTTCCCAGGGTCGTGATGGCTATTAGTCATAGTCTGCACTCTGACAAGTTTGTTGTATTTCTCTCTAAGTGAGGACCCAGAGCCACTGTACATGGTTATGGAATTTATCCATTTGACAAAGCTGCCTGGCCAGGCATAAGTGGGGGCCATTACCCAGCCCTGCTCTGCTCACCCAGCTGTCACAGGACAGGGTCTGCCCAGAGAGGGAATCTTTTAATATTCTGTCTCCACAAAGGAGGGACCTTTTTCTACTCATCCAAAGATTTTATCGTTTAGGCTCGTGGTGACTGACCTTGGCCCAGCCTGGGTCCTGTGAGTGATATTTTCTTCCACGGCATGCCTATTTGTGTCCTAGTCAGAAGGCCTTTCAGATACAAATCTACCTGTCCATTTCCATCTTGCCCAAACTGGTACCTGCACAGGATCCCTGCTGGAAAACTACTACCCTTCTACCTACTAAGCTCTTGGCTAATCTCCTCCCTGTACCCACATCTAACGCATACCCTCGGCCTCAGCAGAAGGAAGGCATTTGCTCCGTGTGAATTTGGAAAGGAGTGTCTGATAAGCCAGAAATGATGCACAGCTGACAAGCATCAAACATCCACTGGGAAGACCATGTGCATGAGGATGCTCATGTGGTTTGTCTCTCACCAGAGCCAGGTGACCCAGGCTGTGGCAAAAGCATGCCCAGTCCTGGCAGTGAGTACTCCTGCTGGGCAACTCTTCCTCCAGAGCTATCTCTCAGCCAGCATCTTTCCCTGCCCCTTTAGGTCTAAGGGTGCTAATAGCTTCCTGCATTTGCTAGTCTCTAAACACTTCCAAATTCCTAGGTTCATTTCATCATGGCCTCTGTAAATGCTTCCTTCATTTAAAAGTCTGATCTTTTAAATTCCCTTCTGAGAGTATGATCTGTTTTCTGCCAGCCCCCTGACTGGTATCCACATCATCATGAAATTACAGAATCCTGGGGACAAAGAAAACTATAAGTGGGGGAAAGGCTGAGGGAGAAGTTGGCAGAAAAAGAGTTACTTATAAAATATTGATGTCTGAGTGGTTTTGGATTTCTTAGCAGCAACAAAGGAGGCTAGAAATCAATGGAGAATTGCTTACAATTTGTGGATAAAAAAAGTCTAGCATTCTATTCCCAGTCAGAATATCAGTTTTGTATGAAAACAAATGGAAGACATTTTCAGACTTTCGGGGTCCCTAAAAATTTGCTATCCAAATAACATTTCTCAGGAAGCTACTAGAGGAGATGCTCCATCAAAAGGAGAGAGTAAGCAAACCTAAAGGGAGACATGGGATCCTGGAAACAGGAGACCTTATCTGAGAGGGAGAAGTGAAGGAATCCTCAGGATGAGGGCAAGGGTGACCCCAGGATGAGAGCTGTGGAACGGACATAGGGAGCCACCGCCCAGTGAAAACAGGTCAGTAAGCTCCAGGAGACAGAGCCCCCAAAGAGGAAATTAATAGACGACTATTAAAAGGAGATTTCAATCACCGGGGGAGAATTTGAAAATGCATTCATGATAAATATACAGAAAATAAAGCAAATAAAAAGGTGATTATTAATACCTTAAAAAGCAAACATTGTGTAAGAATGAAAATGTAATAATAGTCTAGTTCCTGGCTCAACTGAGGATAATGTAAACACTGGCTATTGATCTAACTAAATTAACACATCAGCAGTATAAGGAGGTAGGATGGTGAGAATGCCTGTGTGGTGGTGGTGGTGGTGGTGGAAGTGAGAGCTATAAAGAGCAGTCCAGGTAGAAGAAGTAGCAGTCAGTAAATGATGTTTCGAATGGACAAATCAAGAAATGTTATAATAAGCATGTTATTGAGGTATCTGGAAGTAAATACCTAACAAATCAGCTGAAAGACTTGAAAACAGCTGTCTTTGGGGAGCAGGAAATGGGAGGGAGCTATGGCACAGAGGACTGCTATTTTTATTTTTGCGATTTATTTTTCTTTCTGTAACAAGCTTTATGGGGTTTAAGTTATGTCCAGGTATAATTTTGAAAAGTATAAAAATTAAATTTAAAATATATCAAGATAAAATATTCATAGAGCATATATTAATGCAACGGAAATACTTTTGGTTTAGTGTTATGAGAAAAAAGCAGAAAACACATTGTATACCCAGTGCAATCTCACCCATAAAAACAATCCAAACAACTAAATTTGGAGAAAAGCTTTGAGAGTCGATGGGATTCATGTGATTTTTTTTTTTTTTTCTTTTCTCTAATTTGCCTTATTAAGAAACAATCTTACATAGGACAATAAACAAACAAATTCATTATCACGTGGAGCAAAAAACACTGTCCCCGTGCTCCCTGGGCTGGCCTGAGGGCAGATGCAGGGGGTCTGCTCAGCGCCCACACGGCTTTGGGCTCTGGACTGTACCAAAGGCCAACAAGAAACCCATTGCCTTCCTGGGGGTGCGTTCTAATCACATGTCACCCGTCCAGCGCTCTTACCCTTGATAGGTTAATCCTGAGGGAGGAGAAGCCAGTCCGCCAGCCAACACGTGTTTTCAGCCACTCTTCTCATTTGACAAACATTTATTGAGCCCCAGCTGTTTGTCAGTCCCTGCCCTGGGCCTCGTGGCTGGAAACGAGGAAGAGGAGGGAGGGGGTCTTGGGAAGGCGTTCGGGGCTTTGTCTCGTGGGCTAGAATAGGCCACTGCAGGATATCAAAGAAGAGTTGTGAGCCTTTGAACAATCATTCCAGAGCAGGGGTGGGAGGGAGAATGGACTGTAGCGGGGGGACTTGAGAAAGGTCCACCAGTTAGGACAGGGATTTCCACCTGCGGAGCCCCTCATTGAGGGCACATATTTCAAAACTCTTGGGCAGGGGAGAGCTGCAAGGTTTGAAAAAGAAAGTTCAATATGTATATTGCTTTCATAATATGTATTACAAAAAAGCTAAATGTGAGAAAACCTTGGCTGGCGGAATTATGCAGATGTGAGGGCATGATAAAACATTGTAGGGGATGGATTTTAAAAGGTTAATAGTAATATTACTAATATTGACTGAGTATTTTACTACAGATGATGACAAATGCTTTTTATTTGTTATTTCTCTTAATTTTCCAGCAGCCCTCTGAGATAAGGACTATTATTTCCTTCATTCTATTCATGAAAATTTTGAGGATTAGAGTTGGGTGAGGTCACCGTCACACAGTGAGTGTCAGAAACAGGAATCTAATTCAAGAGACTGTGCTCCTTAGCCATTACACAACACTGCTTTCCTTCCAGAATGTTTAGTTAGGTCAGGGGTTCTTAACCTTTTTTGTTCCACAGATCCCTTTGCTAGTCAGGTGAAAATCACAGACCCTTTCTCAGGAATGTAGCGGCAGATAGTTTTATGACACTCAACATTGGCATGTCTTTAAATTAAATTTTAGGATTATTCAAAATTACATTTTACAACTTTCCCATAATTTCAACACCTGATAACCTAACACGGTTCAACATCTGTTCAAATGGTCATTTTCGGCAAACATTTAGAAATTCAGGTTTTCCCACGGCATCATAAAACCATCTCTGCCATCCTTACCAACCTTTTTGCAGGCAGTTAACCACTGCACTCAGAACACACTACATCAACATAAAAATCATACTAAGTCCACACGATACGGTATATTATTTAATAAATATATCACACCTATGCCAACATGTCCCCACAAGAATAATGTTTTAAATGCATAAAATAAAGTTACAAAGGAAATCAGTTACATATATTGAAATATAGTTAAGATGAAAAACATGATATAATACTATACATATATGTTTCTTTCTTAACATATTAAATAATAATTGAATACATCAAAACTATAGGAAAGTTAAAGTTAAATTTTATTTTTAAAGACATATCAATGTGCAGACTGTTGTTTATTATCTTGAATAAGAACACTAAACTGTGGTGTAGTATTTGACAAGGCAACATGCGTATCATGTTGGATATCTAATTGAGTTGATTTTTTTCAATTCAAGCTCGTGGACTCCCTGAAATCTTTCCATGGACGCCCAAGGGGACCCCTGGTTAAGAACCCCTGAGTTAGGTGGATAGTAGAATGGGCCACCAATTATAAAGGTCTGAACAAAGTCAGTGGCAGTCAGTGTGGGCGAGGCTGGAGGGGAAGAGATGTGAGAGCCGTTTTAAACGTTGTAACTGTAGGACTTGGTGTCAATTGAGTGGGGAGAGGAGAGAGAAAATGACTTGTCACACCAAGCAGAGATACTACCCACATTTTTTCCTTTCCACTTCAGAAATATCGTATAAATTTTAGAATTTTGTATTTCAAATATCAAGAGTTTTTCAGAGTCATTTCACTACCGTCTGCTTAAAGCAGTTCATGATACCGTGAGGTAGATCAATCCCATCTGAGCCACAGCATGGATGCAATTTCATGAAATCCTATTCATCAGTGAATTCTGTGGTAAAGACGGTATAAAACCACCTCCTCTCCGGGATGAGTAGCTTTCCACAGAACTTGTAAGTAGGTTAACACCTTGTACACCATCAAGGCCCTTAATTGTAAAACAAGCCTGATTTTTTTTTTTCCATTAATTTTATCCTGTGGAGTCACTAGTACATGCTTTATGCCACATTTAATAATTCCACAGTCACAAAGGCAAGAATCATATCCGTACTGTACTAAACTGTTTCTTGAGATGGGTTCCAGTCGCTTAGACCATTTGTACAATCAGAAGAGAGCCAAAAGTGACTTCACTGTGGGACGCTTAGAGAAGTTACCTCCCTCTTCCTAATGATGTGGCCCATTTCCCAGGGCTAAATAGAGATTTCAGTCATTCCCTGGCTTTATTGCTGGCAATGGGGACATCTACATTTGATATTTGAAAGGAATGAGAACATGGGTGGGTGGAAGTTGAAATTATTGTTTGTTTAGAGACAAATACATGGAAAGGCTGAAATGAAATGGTGTGATTTCAGAGGGTGGATTGGAACTGGCAGAAAGCTTTGAAGGTCAGTCCTAGGCAACTTCTAGAACTAGGCCCCATTTTCCCTCATGCAGCTTTTTCCCTGAAGAGTCGCCGCACATTTATCAGTTTGACATCTTGGAAGAAAGGTTTCCTCCAATGTTGTTTTTCCTCATATATGATTCAATGTCTGTTTATTAGGGGAAATATTTTGGAGGTGTGGTTATATCTCCTAATAAAACAAAATGAGGGGGAAAGTTTTTTTTTGCTATATTCTGGTATATTAAAATACACATGTTATGAGCTTTCTAATGAAACAAAACACTACAGTAACCTTCTGTTGTTGGAAAACCCTTACCCTTCTCTCCAACTGAAGGATTCTTCTGCTCCCCTCTTGGATGTATGATCTTATTTTCTCACCCCACCTATGGCCTGCAACCAAAGATGCCCAAATCTGTTTCTACTGCCTAGCATTTTCTCCTAAGCTTTGAGCACCTATTGCTGGTTCCCTCTGGGTCTTGTCGCTTGACTGCTCTTCAGGTTCCTTAAACTCAGTATGCGCAAAATTGAACTTTTTAGTGAGCCTCAGAAATCTGCTCATCCTCCTACATGCCCTGACTTGGTTAATGAAGCTCATAATCATCCAGTTACACGTGCTTTCTTATCTCTCACCTCCCACATCCTGACCCCAAATCCCACTAATTCTATGTTTTAAATGCGTTTCCTGGCTATGCATTCCTCTTCATTCTTTTAAATTCAGATCCCAGCTGTTGGGGATTGAATTAGGTACCCCAGAAAAACATATTCTTAACCTTAATCCATTCCTGTGGGTGTGGGCCCATTGCAAATAAGATCTCTTGAAGTTGTTACTTCACTGAAGGTGTGGTTCAACTGAATCAGGTTGGGCTTTAATCCAGATTACTGGAGATCTTTATAAGCCGAATGAACGTCAGACAGAGAGAGAGAGAGAGAAAGCCACAGGAAGAACAAGAAGCTGAAAGCAGAACCTGGAAGAGGCTGCCATGTGCATTGCCATGTGACAGAAAAGCCAAGACCAAAGGATTACCAGCAGCCTACCCTAGGACACCAGTTTTCAGGGAGAAGGCATCACCTTGCCAAACTTTGATTTTGGACTTCTCCAAGCCTCAAAACTGTAAGCCAATAAATTCCCATTGTTTTAGCCAACCCATTGTATGGTATATGTTTTAGCAGCTGGGAAACTAAGACACCACCCATCTTTCACCAAGTTTATTGCATTTGCTTTCTCAGTGTCTGGTTCCAGTCTCACCTCCTTCTCATTTCTTTGGCACCCCAAACCTATAGGATAAATTTCAAACTTCCAAGAATGTTCTAGGCTCCCATCTCAAGCCTGGCCTCTTATCCTGCTTTGCATCCTGAAACACATCTTTTACTACAACTATTTAAAAACAATTTGCTGTTCCTTTAATGTAGCCTGAATTTTCCTGATTGGAGATCATGAGCTTATCTGCAATCTGTCCTTCTGCCAAACTCCTGTTTCTTTTGCAAGCATCACATCCCTGGGTTGCCTTCATTGATCCTGAACTTAATGCTGCTTCTCTGTGGTCTCACGGTATAGTGTGCATGTCCTTCACTTCACTAGTCACACTGAACTGAACTGGCTTCCTTGTCTGCCTCACTCAGTAGATTTTGAGTGCCTTATACCCAGGGATAGTTTTAGTCACCTTTGTGTCCCCAACATCTTGTCAGTGCATACCACATAGTGTCTCTTTAAATGTATTGAATAAATAAATAATAAATGTGAAAATTCTTTGAAAAGTTTAAAATGTGATGGAGGTATAAGGGGTTATTTTTTTTTTAATAGACATTTATCCCTTCAACATCCATAATGAGCTATTGTGGTATAAGAAAAGCAACTGAATCAGATGCTTCAGGTGCTAGTAGTCTGTTGTCTATCTTGTGAAAGTTAATTTCCTCATCTGTAAAATGGGCATAGTGATACTGTTAAGCCGGCTGTGAGAATCAACTGCAATAAATGTGGACAAAATTTATTTCTAAATCATAAATACTCTTCTGTGAAACATGAATTGGCATCAGCTATGCTCAAGTCTTTCTAAACCTGGGTATATGTATATGTATATATATATATTTACATATACATACATATATTATTTTTTGTACTTTGTCTTGACTAATTAAATTAGACTCTAGCATCCTCTGTAATGTTCCCTTGAATGGTGAGGGGGTTGTTTCCTCCTTTTGGGGGAGAGAAATTTTGGGGGTAAGATTAGATCTCAGTGACCTGCTAATTATACATCAATACAATTAAATGTAGAATTACATCTAAAATTCAGTCTATTCTAAAAAAATAGACCAGGAACAAACTGGGTCCTATTTAGGTAAAGAAAATTGTTCTAAGCCAGAAAAATCTGTAGATGAATGACCCAAACATTTATTTTTATTTTACCTGGACGAAACAGTGGACTCACAAAACCTCTTGGCATTTTGAAAGCAGTGGGAGTTAGTGCTGATTTTGAACCTAGCAATGAAGAAGAACTTCTCCACCCACCCCACAGACATTTTCTATTTTTACACAAGACAGTACAGTTCCTGGCTTATAGAAAATGTTCAATAATTAGGACGGCCATACCTCAAAATTTGTTCAGAACTGTCCTAATATGAATAAACCTGTTGTCTTGGTGGAATTAATAACACACTCCTTTCACTCCCTAAACTGTCCTCATTTGGATAATAAACTTGCATGTTCATCCGAACCACAGTACATATTGAATTCATTCATTCATTCATTCATTCATTCCTAGTCTCATCCAACACGAGGAAGGCAAAGATAAAACATCTTAGCTGTAGCACTCTGCATTACATTATCCAAAAGAATTTTGGCCAGAAGCATAATTCAGCTATAGAAATAAAGATTCAAGTTTCCTAATTTAGAAAAGTAAAGAGATTCCTCTTCTCTCCCCTGTGCACTTCTCCTCTCTCCTAACTTCTCCATTTTCTTCTTTAAAAAATTGGCATAGTGAGTAGGCCTGACGGTGCAACGGAACCATCTGGGTTCAGGCAGTTGTGATAGAGACAGAGACCAAACTGATCATCAGATACTTTTTACCTGTGATTTTAACTTAAACTTGCTAATGGGATTTATAACATTTATCTTTAAAATTAACATTGGCTCCATCTGATCAATAATTAGAGGTGCCTTAGTGTCAGTTTTAAAATTGGGAT
>JAQZBX010038488.1:0-23395 GCA_029593785.1 Cabassous unicinctus | reverse complement strand
CTCCCATTGTAATTGCTAAGGTTACGTTCTGAAGAGGAAATGGATCCCATGTCAATATGTTGGGAGGTCATGAAGCCCTTTCAGGGCAAAATCCCTTTTCTACATGGCTAGGTAATTGTTTTAATTTGATTCGAATTATAAGTCTGATGGACAAGATAGTGGGTGGGGGACAGATACTCAGAGGAAGGGAAAGATTTTACTTTGTGAAACATTGTCTTTTGGATCAACTTCAAGCCTCTAACGTAATAGATTGGAGCACTCCTACAGATCCAGAGAGTTCATGGGTTGGGAGGTTTCAAGACTTTCAAGTGCGTTGATTCAAATATATTCTTCCAAGTCCCATGGTCTCACTTCTTCCAAATCAAGTTTTTATGTTTCTGTAGAAGACTAGCTGGGGTTGAGAATTCCACCTTGTCTCTAAAACTCTACTACCCTTAAAATTAGGTCCTAGGAATAAATCATATGAACTATTTCCTTAGCTCAGAAATCACACCATATATCAAACCATGCAAAATTGGAAAAATTTCATTCTTTCTAGAACATCATGCAAGAAAACCAAGAACGTTTGATTCTGGATGACTAACTTAACATGAGAGAACTCTTCAGCTGTTTTAAGATTTGTCAGAAATGAGTTTTGCTCTATAATATAATCAAGTTTGAAGGCATGTGGTACTCTACTTTAGATTTATCCCATATGCTATTGTTTGCTTTTGGATTTATATAACTTTTACGTCATGGTCCTGAATTGGTGTCTGTAGCAGTTTGGCAGTTTGATATAGTTATGAATTCCAAAAACAAGATATTGGATTATGTTTGTAAACTGGCCTGTTCATCTGGGCATGATTAACTTATGATTAGGGATTTGATTGGGCCTTGTCAGTAGGGTGTTGAGCCCTGCCCCTTGGTGGGTGGGGTCTCAAAGATAAAAGACATGGCAAAGTTGGAGGATTTTGAGTTGGAGTTCTGATGTGGAGTCTTGAGCTGGAGCCCCAGGAAGAAGGCATACAGAGGACCTTGGTCATGAGAAAGGAGAGAAGGTCCAGGGATTGAGATGAGCTGTTCACCTGACACAGCTGGTCTTGTGGAGAGAGGCAAAGCCTAGAGAGCCTCATAGTCTACAGCTGCCCTTGTGGAGGAAACAGAGGAGTTGAGCCCAGAGAGAAACAGAGCCCTAGGAAGAGAGGAACCCAGGAAGCCTGAACCCTGGCAAACATCGGCAGCTGTTTTGCTCCAACCCGTGGCAAATGACTTTTGTGAAGGAAGACACTTATGCTTTTTGGCCTGGTAAATGTAAACTTCTACCCCAAATAAATACCCTTTATAAAGACCAACGGATTTCTGGTATTTTGCATCAGGACCCCTTTGGCTGACTAATACAGTGTCCTTTGCCCACTTAGCAGTAAATTTTAAAAAATTAAGTCCTAGGATATATCCTTAGCTCTGTCTACCCTCCTGTTGCAGAAATGAGTTTGTTTTTTTTTATATTGTGAAAGAGGTGCTCTGACTTCCACAATTGGCTTTCTCTCAAGTGGTGATAAATCACCCTTCAGTGTTTTATTGTCTTTCTTTAGTGCATCAACTTTCATGTCCTTGCAATTACTACTTCACTTGAACCTCTCTAATAATACCTTCTCTTTCACTGGTATCCCATTTTCTGCCACTTGGGGAAAAAAAATTAACAATTGCACCACAAGTGTTAGTTATAATATACAATTATAGTATACTAAGTTGTATCAATATGACCCCTATCACCAGTGATGGGATACTTATTGCCAGGTCTTCAGTGGATGGTCCAGCTCCAAAATCCCATTTTAGTGTCTGCTATTTTGCAGTGTGTCAGGCACCCACTCTCTAGGTAGAATTTCTTATGAAACAGACCCTGAAACTGATATTTCCCTGCATGTAATTTATTGGGAAGTGCTCTTGAGGTCAACTATTTTGAGGAAGGGAAAGAAGCAGAATTGAGCAGAGGAGGCATTGAACTGCTGTGAAGTCAGAATGAAGATCTCAGCCAATTCTATGGAGAATTTTGAGCTGGGAGAGCACTTAAAAGTTATCTTGAATTGATGCAAGGGGGCTAGGTCTTCATACATTTGACAACAATTAAGCCAAATGCTTCTCTGAGTTTGCTGGTTGGTAGAAAATGATAGCTGAGTAATTCAGATGCCGTTGTGAAGTTTTTTTTTCTGAATGCAGCTAAGATCATAATATAGGTTTGTCAGTTCTCTCCACTTTGATATAAGCCAAACATGTATCCTTGGTTCCATTTTTTTTTTTTTTTCCTGTTCTTACTCCTTTTTTGCGAGGCACCAAAAACTTGAGCCCATTCTCAAGTTTCATATGTTAGGTTTAAAAAAAGCACAGATGCTGCCACAGAAGCTGAATCGGTAGAAAAGGAAGTAGATCAATATTTCTCTTCCAGTTTAAACCTCACATCCTTGAATAATCAGAATATTTCAGAGGGACTCTATACCGTTAATACTTGTCCCAGTTTCCATTTCCGTCCATTAGAGAGGAACATTTTGTTTATTAATCCATACATTCATATCTTAAATTTGTTTATATGTGTTCTAAACCTACTTGCATGATGTCTAACACACTGTTTCCATATTGGATATTGCCATAGAATTGCAAATATCAATTTTATTTTTATACAGGTATGTATGATTTAATTAACTTCACAACATAAATTATTTAGATTTAGTTAAAAAGTATAAATTCATTTTATTAATTATAATATGTATTTAGCCTTTTAATTTTACAGACATTTTGGTATATTTGAGCAAGATAATATTTACCAACAAATATGGAAATGATAGGGAAATTTAATTTTTGATTATTTTGCATTTACATTAATTTACGTTTGATCATATTTTTATTAGATAATATATTTTGCATTTAATTATTTATTACTTTAGATTATTATTGCCAATGATCTCATATTGTATAAAATCTTGACTGATTATGGCTACATAATAAATAAGTATTCAAAAATGAAGCCTAACTAATTTACATTTTTATTTTATTACTTAAGGATTTAGCATATATTTACATGTTACTATTTAATAGTTTATATCATTTCCACGAACTGTCAAGGCTAAGCCATTTTACCTACTTGCAAGCTACTAAATTAGATAGCCCAAGTCTCATTGACGCTGTTAAAAGATTCCAAGGTCAGAGAATGAGAGCATTTCATTAATTAATAGCAAGGGCAGGAGACAGAGTTTCAGCATTTCTGTGAAGGTTCCCAAGCCTCACTTCCCACAGGATCTCACAAAGAGGGCCTGTGTGTTGCATAAGAAGAGATAATCCTAAACTTAGCAAACCAAAATCATATATGATGGGTAGTAAGCATGTCCAGTATTCCAGCAAGAGGCACTATCCTACAGGGCCATTCACTATGCAAACGTTCTTGGAAAAAGTCTGGAACAAAATTCTGCTGATAAGATGTGCAGAAACAGGAGAGACACATGGAAGATTGTCCCTCAACAATCATTACTCTCAATAAAATTAATTATGTAAAACTCTTGATTCTAACAAACTAAATACTTTTTCAGAAATGAAACCTCAGAACTTTATAGAACAAATACAAAGACATCTAATTATGCACTTTAAAAATTTTTTGCTCATGTTTATATTGCCTGCCCATTAACAGAACATCCAAGTCTTTACAATAATAATTCCATTCAGTTCTCTCTCATATTTTGCTTACTCACACTCATATAAAAGTCATAGCTTGACATATATTCATTATTTTAATTTTAAAACTTTTCTCCTTATAAGATATATTTGGTATGATATGACAACAAGAAAAAATTATCTAACATCTTGTGGCTTGATCTATAACTTGGAAATATTTGGATATATATATATGAGTCTCCATTTATACTCCTGTTAAGATGGCAACAGGAACTTGTGTGTGTTAATTCACCACTCCTCATTATAATAGTCCTTTGTGTGGTCTAGTTGTAGAGAATATGGTTTTAGCCATCTCCATGGACTTCAAAGTCACTGTCTAATTGGAATAGGTTGTCTGAATTGTTCATCATTACTCAAATCACTATGATATTCTCATTTTTTCTATGTCCGGTTAAGCACCAATAAATTGAAAAGAACTTTTTATATCAAATATCTTAATTTAAATGAATAATTTGACACTGTCATGTGTACTCTTTCATTTCACTGTTCAAAACAACAGAATCATATTCATTTTAGGGAATATTAAAAGCAAATTTAAGGTTGAATGATGGCACAAATATATCACAGAAGATCTACAAGAGAAAAAATTATGAGTCCTTGCATCTAATAAGAATGATGAATAATTCTTGTTTCACCCAGTAATTTAAAGGTTAATATTAGTTTCTCTACATTCCCCATGTGGCAAACTTATAGGAGACATGTAGCAAGAGAAATTGTCAAATTTGTGGAAGTCCTGTATTACTAAGGATTAATATTAGCACATACATTTATGTCACAGATTATGTACCAAACCATCATCTTGGAGGTTCTTGTATCTATACACCTAAGTGACTAATAGAAAAATACCTAAGGGTGTACATAAGCCTTGAGAGTTAATTTATAATTGCAAATAAGTAGGATTGAACATGGAGTCAAAATCACGGTGACTTGCATGAAATTGAATTTCTAATTAAATACAACCTTTCTTAAAGAACAGTAATTACTTACAAAAAGGTAAAAACTAATCCTCTTTGGTGTTTATATTTACTGCAGTTTTCAGCACCACAGTTTTCCCCTGATATGTTCATTAAAAGGCCTCTCAATAAATATTTCTTTATTTTTATACAATAGTTTATTCTCTTAACAGGGGCTTTTATTTTAATAATTTGAGATGAGATTTAATGTGTCCCTATAGAAACTTTGATTTGTAATGGTGTGTTTCATGGTGTGTTTGATAAAGTCAGTCATGTGTATAAAAAATTTAAATTGCCCAGAAAGCTCCTCTAGCTGTACTCTAGAAAATATTGTGGTAAATCCATCAATCATTGGTTGTTGTTCTAAGATCTCCCTACAACACATTGTTTATAGGAAAATATGACTTATAATGCAAATCAGTTACAGTTCTGTAGTTACCAAGGGCGAATACATTAGTTATTAGTTTAGAAAATATCTTCACAGAAGACATTATGCAGCCTTATATAATCAATAAGAAAACTTTATTTCAAGAAATTCCCTATATACAAAGGCCATAAAAAGTTGAAAATTAATTAATTTACTGAATTATTTTAGACAATTAATTTAAATAATATTCAACAATAAAAAAAAAGTATGGCAATCCATTGGTTGAATATTTTTAGTTATAAGTATATTAATATATAAAATGTATTAACATTAAAGACAGGAGAAGACTGCTTTGAATGGCAAATTATTACAGCAATAATGAAACATGGCATGAATATGTAAATACTGTAAGTATAAATATGTGCAAATATAAATAAATAGGAGAATATTAGATCTAGAGGAATAAAATAACTATGGTGCTTGAGAATTAAGTATATTTATATATCTCTTTTGTAAAATGTCATTTTATGTTTCTATAATAATGTTTGCATAATAATTAATGTTAAATATATTTATGTAGGATTATCAAAATTCAAGCTTGACTTTTATTAAGTCCCATATTATTAGGCAAATTGATCACTGTGGTAGGGCTACATTTCTTTTTCGGGCCATGTAGGAATTTACAGAGCTTCTTCCAAAGGGCAACTAAATTTCCTTATACGCAATGATACCTGTTCACCATTTTTCATGATCATTTACTTCACTAAATGTATAGTGGATGTTTAGTAGTCTATAACATATTTGTTAAGGATAAATATGAAATATAATTAACTCAATTTTGTTTATCAATGCCTGAATTATAGGTTTGCTGTAAACGGTGGGAGAAAGGAGATGGAGAAAGAAAATAACATTTTTTTACCTTATAACCCCTATGAGAAAAGCTATTTTCACATCCATTTCACAGATGAAAAGGACAATATCTGAGGAGCATGATTAAATTTTCCAGGCTCACTCAATGTTAACAGCTGAGCCATTTTGTCACAAAGGGCACAGCAGAACATTCCAAAGTAAAGGCAATAGCACAGAGTGCTTTCTTTGCAAAGTTAATATCTATCATCCCAAAAATAAGTCATCATGCATTATATTGTGTATAAAATAAAGTGATTATCTGTGCCTTAGTTTGACGTTATACAAACAGCTCTGTATTTTTAGTTCCAGGAGTAGTCATCTGCATATCAGTTATAAATTTATGTGAATAAACTACTAGGAAGGTTTTTACACGAATGTCTCTTGTTTATGGTTTAATAAACCATGTCCTAAAGTATCAATACATTCATTTTCAATTTTGTCTCTTTAATTTTTTTTCAAGATCCTTTTAATTTTGCCCATCTAAATATAATATAATTGATTGTATAGATTAAAAAGCACTTTAAGTAACTGATATTAGGATTAAACATCAATTATAATATTATTCTAAAATATAATTGCTTTTATCTTTGTTGTACACTTTCATCTTTTCTCCTCCTTCTCATGTCCTTCATCCACAACTTTTCATTGCCCATTTGTTTATCTTTCATTCATTTCCTTAGCTAGGTCTTTACTTTGTTAAGTGCCCTTTCTAATTTCCTGTTTCTTAATTTAAAAATCTTTCTCATTGTAAATGGTTAAGCCTAAAGTTTGGAGAAAACCCTTCTGATAAATCAAATTGACTTCAAACTCCAACCCACTGAAGACTATTTGCTTTTTATATGTTCATACACTTCCAAGCAGTAACTTTCTAGGTTAACTGACAAAAGAAAACCTCATCATTTAGATGAAGTAAACTTACGACATTTGTGGTTGCCTACCTACTAGCAATTTCCTACTTCATTTTGGTAAAGGAACCACAGTATATTTTAAGCAGTAATGTGGGCCTCCATGTTCATGACTCATGTTTGCTCTAAGTCTATACGCTAATGGTGATTATGTGGCCCAAGTGAAATACAAGGAAGACCTGTTTTATGTTGGTTTAGACAATTCATCATTGACTCAGCGTGACTCTGCCCATTCTTGCTAGGTATGCAAAAATGCAAGGCCCTTAACAGCTTCTTACCTGTGCCATATTTCAGTCTCTGTTGCAGTGAGCAGTCTTGAAGGATGAGGTAAATGTCTTTCTCTGGGACAAAGAATAGGGTGCTTACTGCTTGTCTGCTCATATAAAACAGCAGGTTCCCATGTTTAGTGATCTTCAGTTCTAACAAACTCAGGGCATGCACAGCATTCATCAGGGTCCATTTAGAATCACCTCGGTGGGACTTGAAAAAAGGGGAACCCACACAAGTAATAATGCTTCTGCTGCTTGTTGTGCACTGAGTTAAAAAGTCCTAGGCCTCTGACCCAGGAATCTGGTGTCTTCTATCAAAACTTCAAGGACATTGATGTTTCTGAGATTTTACTTTGCCCTACTAAGATGCCCCAATAAGTTAGACTGTAACTATCAATACTGGCAGAAAACACTGAATCTTTTTTTTTTAAGATTTATTTTATTTATTCCCCTCCTGCCCCACCCCATTGTTTATGTTGCCTATCTGTTCATTGCACGCTTGTCTTCTTTTTAGGAGGCACTGGAAACCCAACCCAGGCCCTCCCATGTGGGAGGGAGGTGTCCAATCGCTTGAGCCACCTCTGCTCCCTGCTTGTTGTGTCTCTCATTGTGTTTTCTCATTGTTCTCATTATGTTTCCTCATTGTGCCAACTTGTTGTGTCATCTTTTTGCATCAGCTCACCGTGCCCACCCCAGGGAGGTGGCAATGAATACTGGCCAAAAAAGAAAGGGCAAAACCTCAGAAAAAGTTTAATATCAATTTTAAGTGGATTACTTGAGTGGAAGTAAAAGTGGAGAAGTCAGAAGCAATGAGAATAGCCTGGGCCTCATTGTTATTTCTGCCAATATAAATAAGCTGCCACTTTTTATTGAACATTTTTAAATGTATCACTTGCATTATATCTGTACCACATTAAAATCCATTTGTAAATTGTTTAGTTTCTTTATTTTTTAGAAGGGGTAGCAATATTTTGAGTCAAAATTCTAGGAGCATCCTCTTCTACTATCATTTGATCCTTCATCAAATTATCACATTCCCTATATAAATAGTTTGGCTGCAATTAACAGCTAACCTCACTAATAGTATGCCACAAAACAAGAAGTCTGAAGAAGGTGATTCCATGGTCCTTTCAATAATTCAAGGATGTCATTAAGGACCCAGACTCTGGACAACCTTCTGCACTACCTATGAAGCATATTTTTTATTGTCCTTTGTATTGTTCTCATGGATGCAAGAATACTGTCAGCTTCAAACTTATTTCTTCACACAACTATTTCCAAGGAAGGAAGATAAAGAAAGAAGCATCAAAAGCATTTATTTGGGTCTTTCTTTTTATCAGAAGGAAATGCACCCCCTTACAAGGTTAGCCACAATGGAAATTGGGAAAAAGAAATAAGGTTGTCATGTTTGGGTTGCAACAATGGCTCTCTATCAGGGGAAATGTTTCCCCTCTTGGAGAATACTTATAAATGTGTGAAACCATTTCCATAAAATTTGTCTTTATTGAGGTATAATTGATTGCTTATTGTAAAATTCACAATTTTTAAATGCACAATTCTGTAAGTAACCAATACCATAATCAAGGTATTGAATGTTTACATTGCCCTCCAAAAATTCCCTACAGCTCTTTCTAGTAAATTTCCCCCACCCCATCCTGTGATAATAAACACTGATCAGATTTTATTTTTGTTTTTATTTCCCTATCATTACTCATTTCCAGAATTTCATATGTTTGGTTTCATGCAGTATATATATACTTTTGTGTCTGGTATGTTTCACTTAGCCTAATGCATTTGAGATTCACCCAGCAGCTGCATGAATCAAAAGTTAGTTTATTTTTCTTGCTGTGTAGTATTTCATTGCATTGATTTACCACAATTTCTTTACTCATTCACCTTTTGAGGTTTACTTTAGTTTTTTCCAGTTTTCAGTGTTTATAAGTAAAGGTCTTAGTGTTGACCTAAATTTTATATTTCTTTTGGGTAAATATCTGTGTGATTAGAATTTCTAGGTCATATTGTAAGAGTAAATTTTACTTTATAAGCAATCTTTAAGATGCTTTTCAATTTTGCTATACCATTTTGTAACCCTGCCAGTAATTCATAAAAGTTATAGTTGTTCTGCAACCTTATCTGGACTTAGTATAGTTGGTTGTTTTTTGTTGTTGTTGTTTTGTGGCTTTTTTTGAAAAGTTTTAATAGATGTTGGTGTGGTGGTATCTAGTTGTGATTTTAGTTTAAATTTCCCTGATGATAATCAATATGGACTATTTTTTCATGTGTTAATTTGCTATTCACATCCCTTTACGGGGAGCATACAATCATATCATTTACCTGTTTTGTTTTATTATTACTGAATTATGAGAGATAATTATAAATTCTGAATATAATACCTTTAATAAGTATGTGCATTGAAAGTATTTTCTATCAATCTGAAGCTTATCTTTTTATTTTATTAACAGTCCTTTGAAGAGCAGATAATCTTCATTTTGATAAAAGTCAATTTATCAAAATTTTTCTTTCGTAGTTTATGTTTTATTTGTACTGCCAAAATTAATTTTACATGATCACAAAACACAGGTTTTTTTCTTACTTTTTCTGATAGTATTATAGTTTATCTATTATATTTGCCTCCAGAATCAATTTAAAGTTGCATGTGCAAGTTATGGTTTGAGGTTCATTTCTTCATATCAGTGTCCAATTGATCCAGCACCATCTGTTGAAAGGTTGCTCCTTCCTTTTGGCCTTAGTTGGTCTACTTCTGGATCCTCTATTCTCTTCCAATGTTCTATATATCCAACTTATCACCAATATTACAATGTCTTGATCAAAGCAACTTAAAGTTTTGAAACTTTAACTTTTGAAGTAAGATGGTATAAATCCTCCAACATTTTCTTCATTTTCAAAATTTTGTAGACAATTCTAGCTCCTCTGTTTTTCCATAAACATTTTATAATCTAATTGTTGATTTAAAGGAAATCTTCCAAAATTTAGATTAAGTTCCCTATCATCTTAGGGAAAATTGACATCCACATTAAGAATATTATGTCTTCTAATCTATACACATGAACTATTTCTTGTTATCTTAGGCCTTCTCTAGTTTTTCCATCAAGGTATTTTGAATTTCAGCATACAGATCTTCTGCATATTTTGTTAAATTTCTAATTATTTCATGTTTATTGGTGATATTTAAGTGGGGTTTTTTTGCTTGTTTCATTTTTCCAAATGTTTATGTTTGCAGCTAGCACATAGAAATACAAATGAATTTTGTATATTTACTTTATGTTCTAGGACCTGCTAAAATCACTTATTATTTAGTTCAAGCAGGGATTTTTGGAGACTCTTTATAATTTTATATATAAACAAACATGTCATCTGTGAAATGACATTTTCTTCTTCCTTCCTAACCTGAATACATTTTCTTTCTTAATGTACTGTCTAAGACTTCCAGGAAAATATCTGATATGTCCTTGCTTTGTTTATGAGCTTAGAGGAAAAGCATATACTCTTTCAGCCTCAAATAAATTATTAGCTATAAGGTTTTCTAGAGTGAGAGCAACACGTGTTGCAGCTCTCTACACTTTAAGTTCAAGAGACTATTTTTGACTGTCATAATGCCTTGGGAGCACTAAATTTATTTATGCAAGGAACAAGATGTTAAGCATTTGCAAGTCCTGGGAAAGGCTCTTATGACAAAGATTTTCCCTTCAAAATACAATAGTGCCCCCACTGAGACAGTGCTGGAGCTAAGCAAAAGCAAAAATGGGATTTGGGGGGGGGAAATGAAAATATAGCTTTTAAGAAAGAACCCTAGGGTCTTATGCAGCTTTTATTTCACAAGAAATAAATGCGTTTTCTGCAATATTACCAAAATCTAAAAAAAATAAAGTTTAAATTTAAAAATTTAAAAAGTCCTTATTTGCAAAAGGTAAAAATTAATTTTGAATTTGCATGTTTCGTCAAGGTCTTAATAATGTTTTCATGTGAATGGTTGAATTACTGATGATTATAAGTGTGTATGTATATTTTCTAAACATTCTATTCTAGGCACTAAGATAGTAAGATATAACTAAAGTATATATAAATGAGACATATGCATTAAATAATCTTATCAGTGGAATTTTGAACAATTCAATATGTTACATAAATAGATAGAAGAATGCACTGAGTGCTAGCATTAGAAAACTCTTGAAATACTTTTAACTGGCATTCTTTTATTTTGTATAAAAGATTAATGTGGACAGATATAATGACAAATGGAATTCTTCCAAAATATTACTTGTTCAAATATAATATACAATTATTATAGATGGGAAACTATAGTAATTGAGAATATGTTCAGTATATCTTCTGGAAATAAAACCAGAATGAACAGTACTTTAATATATAAGTACTTTTAACAAACAGAAAATAAAAAAGCTTATAAATACTGAAGGGCATGCCTTGGGTAGCAACAAGAACCAAGAGATATGACTTGAATTTTAAAGAGTAATATACTCTACAGAATTGAATTTTTAAGCCATTATCTAAGAAGAAATCGAAAAAACCTTTAGCAAAATGTATGTCTGCATTCAAAAGGCAAATAAGAATTGGAATTGAATTGCTAAGAGAGTTAACAATAAAATAAAAAAAGACAGTTGAATTGCTGTCTTATAATTAGCAAATATTCACCTAAATGACTATATCTAGTATTGATCATCCTAACTTTAGAATAACATAATTTAAAAGGGTTCTTCATAGACTAACTAAAATGATTGCTGAATCACTAATCCATTCATTAAAGGATAATTGAGAAAATTTAGGCAAACAAGAAGAGCTGGTTGGAGGAAAAGGTGGGAGCAAATTTCAATTTTTAAGATCATAGGTAATGTTTATTTCACTGAAAATAGACTGTATTCACTTTATTCATTAAGACCAATATATTCTTTCTCCCTCTCTCTCTCTCTCTCTCTCTCTTACTCTTTGTATATGCTATGCCATATTGAAGTAGTTAGAAATGCCAGACAAAATTAGAACTAGGATATATGTGCACTGAATGGCATCTGGAATGCATTGTGGCCTCACTTATCACCAGATGTGGTTAGAAAGCAACTGCTAATTTCCCATTTCATATCAGATTAAATAGCCACTAAATATTCTTAAAAACTCCTGGTAAATGACAGTAAGGAAAACACCCTTTGAACAGTTTTGATTTGTATTCCCTGTTGTCCCTGAGAGCTTCACAAACTGTTGGCATTCAGCGCTAACAGATGTCCTAACCCCCAGGGAATTTCAGTAGCCTACTATAATATTATGAACCCTGTGAAGGTTAAAATACTTTGCTTTGCTAACAGACTCCTGTTCTGTTTTATTGATACTGCCTCAAATCTTTTCCAACTGGATAGATAGATTATACAGAGATAAATATAAGATAGATAGATAGATAGATAGATAGACAGACAGACTACATATACCCATACATACAGAGACATAAATATATACTTACAAGTCAGTTCTCAAAATCATTAAAAATGAATTATATTTTAGGCCAATTATTTTCAAACTAAAATAAGCTTTTTGAGTTTGATATAATGTTTCAATTATCCTTGCATCACAAACATGTAGCAAAATGTTGAGTGCTGTCAATGCTCAAGAAACAAAACCAAATCAACAAAAATAAAATTAATTAAAGACAGATTTAAGTTAGATATTTACAAAAAAGCCCCCATCAATCCACTGATTTATCAATCAATGACTTCAAAATACTATATGTGGATGGTACATTTGGACCATACACTTTTATAAACTTTGATGCAATTGAACATGGCCTGTATCCATCACAGCAAGATCATGTAGAACACTTCCATCACCCCCAAACTACCCCCTGCTCCATCTATTCTATTCCTCCCTCCCCATCTCCTTAGGATCCACACAACCACCAGGCTTTACTCCTTGAAGGACAAGATTCATAGTTACTTGCAACAACACTGAGGGCTTGACACACTGGTCTGTCTTCCCCTGTTAGGCACTGCCCATGCTCTCGAGAGACTCCCGGCCCTCTATTTGAGAACAAAGCAGGCCTCTCCAGAAGGAAAGTCCACCACCTTGCCACTCATTATGTGGGTCTCCACCCACCAATACAACTTACTATGACAAGATGAACATTCACGCATGCCCTAGAAGCCAACCCCAGGTGTGCCCTGTCCCGAATGCCCCCCACATCCAACACCCCAAACCAGCAACCCTCACTTGCCATATTGTCAAAAGACATTCCCAACATTGTAGTTTCAAACATGTTCCCACCATTGCCCACTTTTTACCTGTTCCTTCCCAAAACCCTCCCCCCAGTTCCATGGACAGACCAAGCCACCCTCCCTACCCCATCTCTGTGACATGAATATCAAAGGAGTTGCAACACCTACTCTCCAGTTCATTGGTCTCACCCAGGACAACTAACAAGGAGGTGATGATGGACAACTACTGTAACAAGGAACCGAGAGAGTCTACAACTACAAGCAAGAGAGTCCTATCATCAGCTCCACAGGATCACAGCCACCTCTCAATTAGAGGTGGAGTGGACATCACCATCCCAGAATCCTCAGGACTGGGGAATGAACTATGGACTAAAGTAGACTTACTGGCATTCTACTATAGACTTACTGTGATTCTACCAATGGAAGAAATTATATCATTGATGTGGAGGCAGTGGCCACCAGACGTTCTGAGGACAGGGAGAGGGAAAACAGGATTAATACAGGAGGCATTTTCAGGACTTGAGAATTGTCCTGAATGACGTTGCAATGACAGATGCAGGCCATTATACATGTTAACCATAACCTACAGAATTAGGTGAGAGAGCATGTAACAGCAAAGTAAACTTTAATCCAAGCTTAGTGGCAATGCTCCAAAATGTGTTCATCAACTGCAATAAATGTACTTCACTAATGAAGGGTGTTGTTAATGTAGGAAAATATGGGAGGTGTGGGGAGTGGGACATATGGGAATCCCCTATATTTTTTACGTGACTTTTGTGTAATCTAAGTATCTTAAAATAAAAAAAGACAAAAAACATTGGCTAAATACAGAAATTACATTCATTAAGAATTTATTTGCAAATAAATATATAAAAAATAAATACTATAGCGAATGTTTAATTAGTAAATAAATTATCGGACATTCTCCAATTCTCACTGCATAGCAGGAATCCTATTTTGCATAGTAATCACAAGCAGTCAGATGACTCTAAAACCCTCTTTTTTTAGCCTATTTTCTTTCAGTGGCATGAGGAACCAACATGAGCATATGTTATCTTCAACTTTGCGTCTTTTTAATATACCCAATTAATTTTTGTTTAGAAACCTCGGCCAGATATGTTCTTATCATAAATTAACCAATATCATATACTACCACGGAATATAATTAAGTAAAACAGTCATCAAAGCCAAATGAGAAAACTTAACATATGCAAAGAGAGAAAAGTAGAAGAAAAAGAAGAAAAGAAAAAAGAAAGAAAGGGTTTTGATTTTTAAAAATCTTTAGCTAGTTGAGAATGTCATTGCTATTGCATTCAAGTACGGCAGATGAGCTTGCTAACCATGTGTTTAGGTTTGAATGGATTTGCCAGTTTATATCCAAGTATTTCAATGAGTGTTACAAAAGAATGAAATGAAAGTCTTTCCTTCAAATAACCAGCAAAAATGTTATGGGGGTGTTTTGAATTAGGTAAGTTGCATTTTTTAAATTTGGGCCTGGGTGGGAGGTCAGGAAACTGAGTCCATAATGCATGAGAAAAGAATTTGTTACTCACAGGTTCCAGAGAGAGAGGACTGCCCTGAGGGTCAATGGGAAATACCATTGGCCCTAGTGGCTCAACCAGCAGGTAGGGAGCAAACATGCAGGGTGAGACAGTCCCATGTACTTGTGTCTCTATTGTGGTCCAGGGGTGGAAGTTAGTAGATTTTCGATGGGCGTCAAGCATTGGTTAGTTTAAAGCAAATTTTGGGAAAAGAAAAAGGGACTGGGAGTTCAAGAGCCATGGAGGTAGTTAGCCTCTCATCTGGGAGCAGCTGTGGGTTTTGGCTGGTGTGCCATGGCATGTTTGGAGTTCCTAAATGCACACTTAGACTCTGGGGGAGTTTATGTCCCAGGGCTAGGAAGCTGCTTACTAAATAGGTTAATGGTCGGTGTGGAGACAAGTGGTTTAGCCAAAGTAAGATGGATGCTGAGGCAGTACACAAAAATTTTAAAAGTCATAACAGGGGGTTGTAACTTAAAAAAAAAAAGATTTCAAAATATTTATTTAAAGTCAAACTATGAATAATGTATTAGATTATATTTCATTTCATTTTATTAAAAGGGAAAAATACATAAAAGTAATTCAAGAATATTTCATCTCCAGTGGCACAAAAGTTCATCCATTCTTAGGCATTTTTTTAAACAACACAGAGACTGTGAGGCTGTTGAGTTAGATCCTATACCTCAGAAAAGAGGTCTAATTTAAAAATATTCTTTTTAGAATTATCAGGATTTAGATGATACTAAAAGCCATGATACTGTAAAAAAAAAAAAAAACATAAAAGATGTAAGCACTGAGTCTTGGGGCACTCTAACATTTAAAGATAAAGCTGATGAGGGAAAATAGTTGCTAGAAAGTTATAGGCAAAATCTGTCTTATCTTTGTTCTATAAATCAAATGCAGAGGGAGTTTTTAAAAAGAGACATTTATCAACTATATTAAATATTTCCTACAGGTCAAATAACGTAAGTAAAGGTAACCATTGGATTTAGCAATTTAGAGATAATTGGTAACTTTTGGTGGGAAAGTGACAGTACAAATTTATTAAAGTTGTTTTAATCAAGAATGGGAAGAGAAAATAATAGAGACAAGAAGTTATAGGTAACCCAGCACAGAAATTCCATGCAAGCTAGAAAGCGAAAAGGATTTAAAGGTAGTCTTTTCATCATTTTCTGCCCTTTAATATGGGAGAAAGAACACTGAGTGAAATAAACTAGTAGCAATGGGAATACTATGACTATCTTCAGTTTTCTCAGTGAGGAAAGAATTAAGTCAAGGCACTGAACACAGTGTTAGTTTTAGGTAAGAAGAAATATAAACTGATTATCTTGGTAAGCCACAGCCATAGAACTAAGAGATCCTGTCACCACTGCTCTGGAGCAAGGAGGACTCATTTAAGTTGATTCTCAAGTAATCAATTGTGTCTTTAGTCATGTTAAGCATCACTGTGCATGAATGGATTAGGAGAAAAATTGATGGTGGAGGTTGTGTAGGAGGATGTGATCAAAGAGTTAGATGTTTGCAGTTGAGCTATAGAGGGGTGGTAGTTGGGATAATTAAAATGTAAAGAAAATGGGAGTGAGAAATTAAGGCAGGGTAGAAAGACAGAATTTTAGCTGAGAGAAGTCAGAAAACTGAGAGTCCTATTCATTGAAAGTTTTATTATATGGACCTCAAATCAGTTAAAATATTCAATTTAATATTAATCTTTTACTAATGATAACCAAGTCTTTATTTAAAAAAAAGTAAAACTGAAGCCCATTTAGGGTTTGCAATTCATTAGAAGTTATGCAATTTATAACCTATAAAATATAATTTGAAAGGTTTCTCTGGTTTCTAAATTATAATCTCTATAACATTATGAAAACTATATTTCTATGGGGAATACCATTTTTCATTGACAGCAAGTAGGAAAAACAAAAACTTCTATATCAAAAATTCAATAAGTTAATTTGGTTTCCAAAATTCACTAATACTTGAGATAGTATTTTCTTAAATAATAACCTTAATATAGAAACAAATATGTTGTTAATATTTAGAATTTTTTAAGCTTATGAATATTTTTACTCATTAAAAACTGTGAAAGAGTTAAAAAATTTATACCTAAGAGTATATTATTTGTACTTTACAATAATTAAAGAAAATTTAATTTAAAAATTTATATTCTGTTTTAATTCAACTTAAGTTTACTTTGAGCAAAATGAGTTATTTAGCAAATAGATTAGACAAAATGTCACACTATTGAATCATTCATCAAGTGTATTCATGGTTAGCATTTGGATTGGTATAATATATGATTACAATAATTATGCAATATGGAATTTATTGCCCAAACTAATTTCTGACCACAAAAAATCCATAGATTTTTCCTGCAAAGGGAAATATACATCCATTTAAAATACATTTCAATTAGTGCACTAGTCTTTGTTTTTTTTTAAGATAGTTTAAGAATATAGAACAACTGAATGCTTTAAAATTAAATGGCTATTATATAGCTGCTAGGGACATTAGAATTATGGAATTTTACATATTAAACATTGTTTTCATAAAAACTTTATTATTTTTCAGTAGTTATAACCAAATTCAACTACAATACATTGCTATAGATGTCTCCAAGGCACTCCTCTAATAGATAAACAACGATTTAATATGCCAGGATTCAATATTTGGTTTTGACATTGACTAGTTTTGTGATCTTATTCTTTCATTAATAAAACAAATTGGAAAAGATCATTCTATATCATTAATATTTTTTAGCTCCAACATTTTATGAACAATTTAAATGTAAATGGATTTCTGATGTGTCTGAAAGAAAATATCTTTTAAAATAGCATTAATTTTGATCTTTGTTAACAATATTACTAAATCAGATCTAAATAATAACCTTCAAAGCTATCAAAATTACAAGAGCTTAGAAATAAGTGAGGTTTGAAAAGTGAGAGTATAGTAATGTTTTTGTACCATGAATTGTTAATCATAAAGTCACAGGATGAAAGGGATATAAAGGAAATAATAAGGGATATAAAGGGACATAAAGGAAATAACAAATTTGATTCACATGTGCTCACTAAAGTGATTATATATTTAAAGTGGCCATTTATAAAATGCCTTTTTAATTTAATATATGGATGTTTCTAGATCTATTATCCAAACACCAATTGGATTGAAATTTTCATTTCATCATTGGACACAGAGAAACTAGGGATCATCTATTCTTTATTTTGTGTACTGTGAATCATATTTACTCAAACCACACATTTGAAATCAAATCATCAAATCTTCTATTTTAAAAAGACACAAAAAAATAAAATACGCTATTTGATTTTCTTATTTAAATTATTCAAAAATAGAAAACATATTCTGGTCATTATTGATTAAGCAGAAACATCTTAAGAAATTTTAAGAAGTAAAATTAAAGAACATGTACAAACACAGAAATTTACACACACACTCTGTCTTTTTTAATTTGTTTTACCTGGTAACCATAACCTAAGCGAAAATTTTAGCTATATCACAACCAACAATTTAACAATCATTCTATAACATACAAAGTTTTAAAACTAATCAAAATCACCATTGAGAATAGTTTTCTAGAATATGTAATATGTTTTAGTGTAATAAAATTTAGAGCAGAAATTGTTCAGCCTTTACAATATTTTCCAGAATATACTCTACAGCCATCATTTATAATATATCGTAGATTATAGAATGTCACTGCAAAAAGACAGCATTTCAAAATAGAATATTTTAGATGGCAGTCAAACAATGTGGCAAAGATTAATTCTGCCCCATTATTTATAGTAATTGAGGCCTAACATTACTTTAAAAACACTGCATTAGACATTAACTTTCCAGCTTTTTTTAATTTTGAAAAACTTATTTAAAAGCCTTATTGAACCTCACACATTTTAGAAATTACTGAGAAAATAGAATTCACATTATTTTTTTCATTTTTATGATGCAAATAGGCAATGTGCTTATCCTTATAATTCTCTTTTTTCATGCTTCATGTATTTATAGATTTAACCATCATGGAACATATATTAAATAAGTATTACAGAAATTTTGCAACAGCACTTTGCCCCTCATCTCTCTGTCTTTTAGTTTATTTTATAAAATGATTAAATTATCCATCCTTTCTTCCAATTTCAAACTGATTATGCTATTATTCAAAATAACGTGGTCCTCTCCAAATTATAAGTGCAGAAAGAATATTGACAACTAGATACCGTCTCTTTGAGAATGGCCATTTTACAAGCAAGCTATTGTCTTATATTCTGATGGCTCCCACTAAATGGCAAAAGAATTTATACTATAAGAATTTGTATAAATCCAGTAGAACAATTTTCTTTTGACATTATTATTTGAAGACAACTAGAATCCTCATTGTTTAAAATTTACTTCTAATATAAAACAAAGAGGTATAGATTAACTAAAATGCATAATTTCTAACTGATACTTGGAGCAAAGTGTAGAAAACATGAACTAAATGCCTAACTAAGTCTGTCATAAATTAAAGTCATATCATTATTTGGAATATTTCAGGTTTAGGAATATGCCTACTAAAGAATTAAATGCCAAAAGCAAAAAAAAAAAAAAAAAAAAAAGATAAAAAAAATAACAAAACCCCTGTATATGCATACATGTTTGTGTGATCCTGTAGAAATGTGAGGTGAAGAAAACACATTAGGCTATTAGTATGTCACTTCAGTGGAATGAGAATGGGATGATAATATTTTTTGCCTTAATATAACTTTGCTTTTTTTCATTATAAAGAAATTTACTTAAAAGTTAATATGAAAAAATAAAATAAATTATCTTTCTGTCTGTTTTTCTTTAAGTCAAATGTACAAACATTAGAAAATACCCATTATTTTAGTTACAGGATTGACATTTCCTTTATTTAAATAATAGATTTGTGAGACTGCACTTTATTACTCTCACTATTTCTCTTTTTAACTTAAAAATGTACGTTGGTGGTGTGTGCTTTCTATCACACTTAGATTGATTTTATTCTTTTTAAAGGGTGGCATTAAAGTATTCCATTAAACAAATAAAGCATTCTTTATATAAACAGTTTTCTGTTGATGGATACTTAATTTGTTTCCAGAGTTTTGATGTAACAAACAATGCTGCAATAAGCATCCTTAAACTTATAACTGAACCTACTTTGGCAAAAATATCCTATAATAAATTTAAGCAACAATTTGCATTACAAAGGTTGATCAATGTCAAATTGCCTTTCAAAAAGTTACCTTAATTATAATCCCAACAAGAGTGTATGAGGGTGAGTTATTTTTTTGCCATAAGATTATAAAACTTTAAAAAGGTTTTTTTTTTGTGTATCTTTAAATACTTTAATTACTAACTAGTGGAGCTTTCAGATGTTTATTTTCCATTTATTTTTCTTTGTGAAATACCTGTTCATAGCTTTTACATAGTTTTAAAATTGAGTTGGTTTTTACTGAGTTTAATCTTTGTAAATTAATTATTTTGTCATATTTTATCTGAACTTTTTAATATTTTTTTTTCACACATGGATTTAAAATTATTTTATGTACTAATATTGATTGATCATTTGCCTTATGCATTCTGTGCTTTCTTTACTTTTTTTTATTTTTAGGTACTGGAGCCGGGGATTGAACCCCAGACCTCTTTTGTGGGAAGCCAGTGCTCAGCCATTGAGCCACATCCACTCCCCTTTGGTTACATTTTGAAATCGTAGTTGGTACTTTCTCTCTTTCAAATTTTTTCCAAAACAAATCATACACTTCTGCAGAATGTAACAAGAATGGAAACTATGCTGTTCTCCTTTTCAACAAAAATAATACTATGCATCAAAATTTGCTGATTCCTTCTCTCATAGTCATTAAACTTGGTTATAAAATACTTAGCTCTTCATTCCAAGGTTATCCCTATGAAGTTAAAGGTCCTTTTCCAGTTAGAATTGAGAAAATAATGTTGCTTCATATTCAATCTCTCTGTCTCTCTTTCTCTCTCTCATTATATATATACACATATACATACATCTATATGTATGTATATACACACACATATATATATCTCAAGATAATATGACAAGATATATCACTTATTCTAATGACTGCTTTTTCCAAGATGTGGACTAAGCTTGTTTTGTACTAGAGGAATTACATCCTTGCATGTTTCCACTTCAATCTTATGACTCTAGCAGTACAACTTTCATTGATTTTAACCATTTCATCATACATACAACAGCTTACATTTTAAGTTTTACTATCTTGTAAGACTTTAAACATTGTCTTTTATTATATTGACATATAAAAAGCATTGAATATTTATTGGGTTTACTTTAAGACCTTCTATACAATTATATACCTTCACTTTACATTAATAGAAAAAGTGCCTAAGAATGTTCTAAAATACATTAGCCTTTAAAAAAGTTTATACTAAATTGGTTTAATATAAATTTATGTTATCTTTTATAAAATTAAATAAACTATTTTCTTGGCACCTTAAACAGATTTGTTTTGCTTGTTATATATTTGAATACAGATTTATGTAAACCATGAACTTACATTTAATTTTCTTATTTCTACTAATTCACATCTGTGATGGTTAGGCTAATGTGTCAACTCGGCCAGGTAATTGCGTACAGGTGTTAGGTCCAGCAAGCACTGAGCTAATTGTAATACAAGAGCATTTATAGACTTTGATCATCAGTGAGTTTACTGCATGGATGGCTGATTACATCTGCATCAATCAGGGAGATTGCATCAGCAATGGGTGACGCTTTTATCCAATCAGCTGTATGCCTTAAAAGGGGAAGTGATTTCAACATTCAGAGAGAATTTCCCAGCTCATCTTTAGACAGCCACCTTCTCCCAGAAACTCATCAAGGACCTTTCATCGGACTTTCATCGGAGTCCCTGGCTTGCAGCCTGCCTACGGAACCTGGATTTGTGCATCCCCACGGTTGCGTTAGAGACTCTTATAAAATCTCATATTATTTACAGATATCTCCTGTTGATTCTGTTTCCTGATAGAACCCTGACTAATACATCTTGGTACTGGGAGTTGTTCCTGAGGAACAGAGTCTTAAACATGGGATGTCTGAGGTAGTTCTGGGAGTTTTGTAATTGGCTCTCTACTCTAATTGGACTCAAGGGTACTAATGACTCCCTTTCCAATAATGAAGAGGTTGCTAAGAGTCCATGGCGTGAGCTGGCAATAGAGACATGCAAAATAGCATCACTGGATTCCCCTACTTCCATGCTTATAAGAAGCAAGGATCTGGGTGAGAGTGTTTTCAACACCTTAACAGAATTTTGTGGAGTCAAAAGTATAATGATGTTGGCTGGCTCCTCCTAGATACTCTGGACACAGTTACAAAAGAAAGAGATGAGCTGAAGTCTTCAAATTTGAAACTTAAATGCCGCATGTATGATGTGAAAGTTCTTCTGTGTGCCTTGAAAGAAAATCTTGTCTCCTGTAGCCACAGACTTGAGATATCTGAGAATCAAACCCAGACTCTCATAGACAAGTAGCAGAATTACAGAGGAAATTGAAATCTCTACCTCGCAGGGTTCCTGCAACTAAAGTGAAGGCATTGCTTGGAAAGGAGTGGAGCCCTGAGGATTAGGATGGAGACATGTGGGATAATGATAATATTGGTGGGGACATTGGAACTCTAAATTCTGCTGAGACTTTACCAGATAAACCTGTGATGCCCTGCCCTGTGGAGACCACACCTTGTCAACCTTGTATCATCCAGCCTCCAGCCTGCCCCAGGGAATCTGGACTTCCTTCCAGCCTTGAGGTGGGTACCAGACAATCTGAAGCTTGCATTGCCCAGCATCCAGCCTGCCCCAGAGAGTCTGGACCTCTGCCCAGCCCTAAGGCAGGTGCAAGCCTAACTCCAGCATGCACTGCCCAGCCTCCAGCCTGCCCCAGAGAGTCTGGACCTCCTCCCAGTCATGAGGCAGGTACCAGTCAAACTCCAGCATGCACTGCCCAACTTCCAGTCCACCCTGAGGAATTTACCTTCCAACCCCTGCCAGAAGAGATTAATCCTGTCTCACCAGAAGAAAATTCAAAGGCATGCCCTGAGGTCAGTAGCCTGCAAGACATCTCTAATCCTTCTCCTTACCCACCCCCACCACCCCTCTTGTCTTCGAGACCTATTACTAGACTAAAATCACAAGAAGCCCTCAAAGGTGAAATACAAAGTGTGACCCCTGAGGAAATACGCTATACTCTGAAAGAACTGCATGAGTTTTCCAATTTATACAGACAGAAATCAGGGGAATATGTGTGGGAATGGATACTAAGGGTATGGGATAATGGTGGAAGGAATATAAAGTTGTATCAGGCTGAATTTATTGATATGAACCCACTAAGCAGAAATTCTGGATTCAACGCTGTAGCTTGAGGGGTTAGAAAGGGCTCTAACTATTTGCGTGGCTGACTGAAACATGAACCAAATGATGGCCTAGCATGTCTGATGTTGAGATGCCCAATTTGCCCTGGTATAGAGTAGA
>JAQZBX010038487.1:0-23392 GCA_029593785.1 Cabassous unicinctus | reverse complement strand
TGAGCTTTCAGTTCTGTATATACGTGATTTGGGAGTCGATCAGAAATGTGGGTAGAGAGAATTTGCAGTACACCTCTCCAGCTATTCCCCTTCTGTGAACCCACATACTAGCTAATAACTAGCTATTTTATTAAAAGATATGAATATAACAATACAATATAATCAGTATAAAACTGATTAATACTATATAAGAAATTATTTGGAGAAATAGGAGGAATAGGTAGTAAGGTGGATGTGGAAGTCTTTTCATGCTTTTATTACTGAAAGTGAGAAGAGAAAAAATACTGATTACAGAAAGAAGTACATAGAGCATAGGAAGTTATACATTAAGACATTATAATATTTCCAATGATTTACTTTACAAAATTACAAAAGAATAATATGCACACATTAAAAAAATGCTGAAAAGTTTACATTTCTACTATGTATTAAGTAAGATGGGCAGGGTGCAGAAGTGTTACACTGTGCTAATATTTATGTTTTCTCACTACATATAAAATTATATATATTATATATCATAGTATATATATATATTTATAATACTATAATATAAATATATATTTTAATTCCCTTTGTTAAACTGCAGACATGGAACCAAAATGCAGTGGGCAATTTAGAGACACTATAAGATGGAAAATAACATTTTACTCTGTAAACTTTTATGTCATTCAAAGATTTTTCCATGTGCATGCAAATGATTTTAAAAATGAAAACAAAACCATTCAAAATCACCAAAGATAGGGAGCCCAAGCATTAATGATACTGTAACATATTTAATATATGTAATAATAATATTTAGTATTATATTTTATGGCCATGTTTCTCATTTCAGGGCAAGCATATAGTTTTGCCAAGAAAGTAGTCAAGACATGTTCATCTAAGAGATTAATCTGAAACCTACAGTTGTGGAGTATGCAAGGAGGAGAACGCCAGTAAAAGGGCCATAACTGAGTGGAGGCTGCCGCAAGTATTTCTGTTTGAGATAGCTCTATCAATAATCTTCACTTTGCTATTTAGCATTTGCCAAGTGAGAAGAATTGTTTTGTGGAATAAATAAAAGTGGTCTGTGGAATCATTTTAAGGGGTTGACATAAGTGAAATATATGAGGATTCACTGAAATAGTTTTAGAAATGCTCCCCATCTTTGCAAACATAAGTTATAAAAATCTCTTTACCTTTAGAGAAAATTCTTTAAACTAAATCACTCAATATTCATGATAATGAACTATGAATTCTAGTTTAGGTCTGGTGAATGATGGCTAAATCCTTTATCTTCAGCCTTGGCATTTTCTTCTAAAGTTTTCATACAAAGTGATGGAGCACCTAAAATGGCTGGGGCTTCCCTGAGCCTACTGAACAGGTTTCTTTTATATATGCTTGCGAGTTTATGTTGAATGCTAAATGTGTATTAACATTTGGTCTTGGATTTCATTCATTGCAATCTGGAAGTTAGGTTGTTATGGAATAATACAACTTTACCATGCCAAACTTTTTTGATTAGCTTCATTTTTCTCTCAAAAGAAATGAAGGGTTTTGCTTGGTCAAAATGAATTATGTCAGTGTTCAAAACCACATTTTTATATTTTATCAATGAGAATAATAATAAGATAACAATATCTATCATTTAATGAATACTTGCCTTATGGTAGATTCAGATTCACTGACTTTTTTGGTCTAACTTATTCTTATAAGAACATAATCGTGTAATTATCCCCATTTTACAAGTGAGAAAGCTGAAGTCAAGCCAGATATCTGGAAAATTCTATGAGCCAAAAGCAAAGGGAGGTTGGGGGCATCTTGGTAAGGGACAAGGATTCTAAATGTTTTAAGGCTTAGTACATTGCAAAAATGAATTTAACTTCCCCTTTTGTTTGAAGAACCTCCTCTCTGTACATTTTGGCCTCTACTTCTCTCTCCTTCCTATCAGAGACCCAAAATCGTCCTCTTCCTGACAACATAATAGATACAGAAAGAAGATGAGCTGTTTTTATTTATTTATTTTTATTTGTTTTTAAAGAAATTGGCACTGGTTCTATGCATTGACATAGCAATGGGTCAAAAATAATTCACTTAAATTTCATATGAAATTTGAAAAATGAAGATGTTGAACCATTACAATATTTATTTAATGCCTATGTATAAAAATATAAACAAAAGTGTCAATATATAATAACATATCTTAACTATGGAAAAACACTTAGAATGCAGACATTTGTAATGCTTGTTAAAATGTTGAAAGCATTCGTATGAAAGACAGAAAGAATAGCTGATTGAACAGAGAGAGGCGCAAGGTAACTAGAGAGGGAAGACAGAAAAAAGTTTACTAGTTCTTGTAACCGTTGGCCAATTTGATATAATTATGAATTCCAAAAATATAATTGGATCATGCTTGTAAACTGATCTGTTAATCTGGGCATGACTGGGTTATGATTAGGGTGTTGAGTCCCACCCTTTGGTGGGTGGGGAATCGAATATAAAAGGCAAGGCAAAGAACAGAGTTGAAGCAGTCTTTTGAGAAGCAGTTTTGATGTTGGAAAGAAGGCCCCAGGAGAAGAGAAGCAAGCCGTTCGCCTGGTTGTCTACAGCTGACCTTGTGGAGGAAACAGGAGCTAAGCCCAGAGAGAAACGCAGCTCCGGGAAGAGAGGAACCCCACAAGCCTGAACCCTGGCAAACGCCGGCAGCTGTCTTGCTCTAACACGTGGCAATGGACTGTGGTGAGAGAAGAAACTTAACGCTTTATGGCCTGGTATCTGTGGACTTCTACCCCAAATAAATACCCTTTGTAAAGAACAACCCATTTTTGGTATTTCACATTAGCACCCTTTGGCTGACTAATACAGTTCTATAGAAATGTATGAATGGCATCGAATGCAATTGAAATAGAATTTTCATGTCATTTGAGATACTAACTCTAAAAGTCATATGAACAGAATCAAATTATTAAAATTAGAAAAATATAGAACAAATTGTGTGGGTATGGGTGTTTGTGTAGTGTGGTTGGGGTTGGGATTGGGGGAGAATGGTATGTCAATCAATAATTAATACACATGCATCATACTTTAAGAACATGTTATTAGACTTCTGGGAATATGGTGGAGTAGGTAGGCAGGGCTCAACTCTCACACAGAAACAATGGAGGAAGGGCCAAAAGCTTTCCGAAGGAGCTGCTTTGGGGATCTGCCAACCTGGAGAGTGCTGTGCATCGTCCAGGAGGGAGAGGGACAGAGAGACAAAGAAGTCAAATAAAAACCATGATTTACTAGGCCCTGTGGCCAGGAACAGCACCCATCCCACCCTCGAGGCAAACAGCCTGGATAAAACCTGTGGCTCACAGCAGCCAACTGAGAAGGGAATAGATGTCTTACTCCCTGGGAAGAAGGAGGGTGTGGTGGAGGGCAGAAAGTGGATTCTCTTCAGTGAGTTTAGCCAGTAGAGATGATTTGAATCTCAGCTGTGGCCAAACCAGAATCATGGGCAAGTGGAGACTGAAAGAGCACCTCAGTGAAAAGAATCACTGAAGCATACCATCTTCTGACAGGCCAGTAAACTGCAAGAAGAAAAACTGCCTTTTGGAGCCTCTCATCCAATCAGATCTGTGCCCCATTAGTGGGTCCTTGGCCCCATTTTGATAAATTAAACTGGGAAATTTTAAAGACTTAGAATAAGTTGAACTAAAATCAAAGAAGACTCATAAGGCAAAAACACTAGGCAAGAGAGAGAAATTGACTGTCAGAGTAAATCCACCAACATAATCAGATGCCTAGACATTAACAAAAAATTACAAGCCATACTAAGAAACAGGACGAAATGGCCCAACCAAAGGAACAAACCAGAAATTCTGATGAGACACAAGGTTTAAGAAAACTAATCAATGATAATCAAACAAATCTCCTAAATCAACTCAAGGAATTGAAGGAAAATATGACTGAAGAGATAAAGGATATGAAGAAGACAATGGATGAGCATAAAGAAAAACCCTGGAAAGAAAAGTAACAGGGCTGGGAGTGAAAGATACAATGGATGAGATTAAAAATAACATTAGACTCATATCACAGCAGATTTGAAATGGCAGAAGAATGAATAAGTGAAATTGAGGACAGAACACCTAAACTGAAAAGACAGAAAAACAGACAGGAAAATAGAAGAGAAAAATTGAACACGGTCTCAGGGAATTGAATGGTAACACAAATTTCACATTCATGTTATAGGTGTTCCAGAAGGAGAAGAGTATGGAAAAGGGGCAGAAACAATATTTGAGGAAATAATGACCGAACATGTCCCAACCCTTATGAAAGGATGCACTGCATCCATCGGGACTCTGGCTTATTTTACTAACTTTACTCACACATTTTTCTCCTAAATCGTGGCAATTTAGAGTCATGAAAAAACTAGGTTACCATAGTATTTACTGAAAATGAGATATAAGGGAGATCTGAGTATTGAAAGGGGTGACCTGTAGTGCACTTCATCAGTGCTCTGTCCAAAGTTCCTCCAACTCCTTACCAACTCTACATGCCTATATCCCAATTTATACACTGGCTTCTATGAAGCAATAGGCTTCCACTTGTGAAATATAAACCCTTGCCTTTGGACAATGAAACTACAGTGTAGACCTGGAAAAGACTAGACTTTTCAAGCTCCAACCTGATGCCACAAGCAACCTGTAGCAAGAACTTATATGTGGGGAGGGGAGCCCAGTTCCTTTGCCGCCACATGGAACCAACTCTGAGGATTAATTTGTGTACTGGAATATGGCTGCTAGTATCTAAAGAACTCTCACAAGTGTCCTGTGGGTAACAGGGGAAGGATTTCTCTTCAACCACAGGTACTGACAGTCAGATTTATACCAGCTCTAGCCAAGGCAGACTTTGACACTTTCCTTCTCAAACCCTTCTTGCCCCTGATTTCCAAATTCAGAGGAGCTAGAATAAGAGTAAGTAGGCAAAGTAGTTGAGAACAGAGAGTTAAAAAAAAATAAAAATATTCCCTCTTCCTCTCTGCTAATCTGTGGAAAGATGGGCCTGGACTGAATTAGTTACCAATTGGGAGAATATCTGAATTTAACATAAATTTTATATTAGATTTTACTATACTATTTAATATCTGCAAATGTGACTGTTCTATAACCAAAAAAATCAATGGAGTTTACCAGATATATTGTTCAGGGCAGAAAAGGAAGATTAATTTTGAAGAAAGTGTCAAGAAAAAAAAGTATTTCCTGAATAGTACACATTGAGTAAAATCTATTCAATAAGCTGGTTGAATGAGTACTTTCACCAAAGCAGTAAGTTATTCAACTCTTCTTTATTGCTTCATGTCTCCTCACTCTCTCTGCTGATTGTTTTCTGAACAGAAAGATGGTCAATATATTTACCCACATCAAGGGTCCTGCTGAAACAAAAGAATAAACACTCTAAACTTACACCTTTTGGAATAGATTTTTATTATGGTTTACAGAATATGGTATTCAGTCATGCCTTAAATACTTAATAAATATAAAATGGTTGAGTGTTATCAGAATTTTCTTCAGAGGTTTGCAGAGAAAAGAAAGATTCAATGTATGTCTTTCCTTTAGAGCAGGCGTTTTTAACCAGGGGTCAGTGAGCTTGAATTTAAATTCAAAAAACCATTTTTCTTGTGGGGACATGTTGGTGCGGATGTGATATAGTTATTAAATAATACAGAGTATAGTGGTTTTCACCTGACTGGCAAAGGGGTTCGTGGAACAAAAAAGGCTAAGAACCTCTGCTTTAGAGTGTTCATGTTTTCTTTGTCTTATATCAAGTGTTTTTACATTCTTATAGAAAATATTTGCATTATTTCAATTCTGTTATTTTGAAATTTTAGATATATTCTACAATAACATTATTGTGTAAGATTCTTTAATCTTAGATTCATCAGATTTTCCCAATAAATGATTCTTAATAATATATCCTAATATCTGTTTATCATAACCTATGATTTTTCCAAGATGTACCAAATATCCTCTCATATTTATTAAATTTCAAATATGTGGATTTTTCCCAGTTCTATAAATCTGTTTTTCATCATGTGTCCTTTCTTTCTGTTCCCAATCAGTAACATTATCATGTCATCACCTAAAACTACATTCTCCTAAAACTACAACAAAAATAAAATTGTGTTTGCAGTTTTCACACCAATATCTTCCAACTAGATTCCCACCAATGGGAAATTCACTCATCTATGGAAATTATGAAACTGTATGCATCTAGAATGATAAACATCAAATTTATATATTGCACGTTGTTTACATGGCCTTGGGATTTAAACCCTTAATGCAATTTTGAGTTAAATATGTGAGCAATATTTGAAAAGTGAAATTGCTCTTAAAGATGCACAAAATATCCAAAACTTAAAAAGGACGGGATGCTAGGAGAATGCCACCACACTCCTGAACGTGAGGAAGCTGCTGCTGTCTTCTGTGTCAACAGTGCTGCTAGAGCAGTCACCTCTGGCACCTTCTGCACAGCCCAATAAAGGCAGGAAAAGTCATTCTTTCTTCTTGCTAGACGACCTGCTGAAGGTATCTGAACCTCAATTCTTTTATCAGTAAAATCAGGGGTTGGCTTATTCTCAATGATCTCTCACAGGTATAGAAGGGGTTGAAGTATGGAATAACACACCTGGGTTCAAATACATTGCCTTTGCCTCCAAATTGTATGGACTTTGTCAATTCAGTTCTTCAGGGTTGTTTGTTTTGTTTGGCAAAATTAGAAGGCATTGTAATAAACTAAAAATAGAGCTATTAAATTTTAAAAATTCTGTAAAGTATCTAACACAGTGTCATATATTTTAATCCTCAGTCATTGTGAGATATTATATTTGGTATTTTAGAATGAGACTATTACATTAAAATGCCACTCTTAATTAATGCTTCAAAGATTCAAGATAGCAGTCAGTATTTCTGAAGTCACTGGGAGAGAGAGAATAAACAACAAAAATGCACACTGTTATATATATTTCTTTTAGACAAATGACTTTTAGAGAAAATTACTTTTCCTTTTGCCAGGAGGAATGAACTCAACTTTTATCTGGTCATACTCATGGGCATCTACTGATAAAAATAACAATTAGATGTGTTTTATGTTATTGTTCTCGTATTTTAGAGGTTAAGCCTTGCATTAGCCATACTGTTCATTTCATGGATACTCTCATCAGTGGCCAGAGTAAGGCCCCAGTTATTTCTTTACCCCCAAGACTTTTCCATTCATTTTTTCCCATGTTTCCATGTATGTCTCTCCTTCATCCTTGATTGGTCTTCCACAGAGTTATGCAGTGCTTGTTAGTTGTTTCTGTTGTTTTAAAACAAATAGTATATATCAATATTCTTCTTATTTCTTATATGTTTACTGGACATTATTTTTTATGGATGGATATAAATATGAAATATTCTAACACAGAGTACATACACGCTTTACTTTTTCTTTCTCCCAAGCACCGACACTGCCATGAGCTCTTTGACACCCCAAAATGCTATGATTAAATATCCAAGTTAATGCTGCTATGATAATTAATTTTTGAGACAGGTAATCTGAAATAGAAATGCTGAGTCATAGGGTGCATCCTTAAAAAAATTCATTAACTACAGTAAACTTTTCAGAAGGCTCTTTAAAATTATATTACCACCACAGAGAGTTCCTATTTCTACGTTTATTCCCCTATTCTTAACCAGTTTCTAATTTCTATCAATCTATGTTGCAAGCACATCTTTGTTTTATTACTTCTCTCTGATTACTAGTGACCACAACTCCATGTTTGTGTTAGTCCTTCTCATTATAAGTCTAGATTACTCATTTCTTGGAACAATTTCCCTTGGATTTACTATATATTCCTTGATATTATAAGTGACATGTCCTTCATCTTTTTGTGATGTGTGCTTTTTTTTTAAACAATTTGTTGAAGTATATCACTCATACATAAACATACATAAACCATAAGTGTTCAGTAAACACCATGAACTTACAAAACAAACATGCATAACATGCAGGGCTCCCACACATCACCCCCCACACAAACACCCCACATTGATGTGAAACATCTGTTAACAAATCTTGAAAGAGCATTGTCAAAGTATTACTGCTAACTATAGTCTGTATCTTCCTCCCCTATACATTTTTTTAAGGATTTATTTATTTATTTATTTACTTTTATCCATTTTTAACCCCCACCCCCTGGTTTTGTTGTTTCTGTGTCCATTTGCTAGGCAACATTCTGTGTCCGTTTCCTGCCCTCTCCTCTCATCTTTCTCCTCCTGTCTTCACTGGAATTCAATTCTTGGAACCTCCGATGTGGGAGAGAGGTATCCTACTGCCTGCGCCACCTTAGTTCCTGGTTTTTCGGTGTGTCTCATCTTGGCTCTCCCTTGTGTCACTCTCCTGTTATGTCATCATCTTGCTGCGTGGCTCACAGGGCCTGGCTGCTCACCCACGCATGGGGCCTGGTGGCTTACCCGGGGCCTGGCGGCTCACCTGTACCCGGGGCCTGGTGGCTCACAGGGCCTGGCTGCTCACCTGCACACGGGGCCTGATGGCTCACCCACTCACGGGGCCTGGAGGCGCACCCACGCTCAGGGCCTGGTGGCCCAAGTGCATTCTATATTTTTCTTTTTTTATTTTTACTGGGAGGTCCCGGGGATAGAACCCAGGTCCCTCCATAAGGGAGACGGACGCCCAACCACCCGAGCCACATCCATCTCCCTGCTATATCTCTTAAGGTTGACTAAAGATACCCAAAGTTACAGTGTTTTCCCATACAGGATGGTCATATAATAAATCAGGCTTAGTTTATCACCAGCATTCTGAAAACCAGACCTAGGGAAAAAAACTAGGTCTGGGGACACATGCATGGTTTCTAATATAGCGAATGTTTAGCCTACCTGATGTGTCCTTCATCTTACATATATTCTATTGTGTCCTTTGTAAAATAGAAATATTTGCTTCTGATGATGAAATATGAGTTTTTCTTTTATATCAGATTTGTCCTGTACTTGGTATTATTTTAGAAGTGCTCCCATAACCTAAGTTAATACAGAGTTTTCTTCATTGATTTCCATTTGCATTTTGGATTCATTTCTCAAATTAAATTTTTAAAAAACTATTTGGAACCCAACTGTATTCATGCCCTGAGTCAGACACACTATTACTTTAAAAATATAGTCACTAATTTTTTTTCATTTTTTTTTTTTTTAGGAGGTACCGAGGAACAAACCCAGGAACCCAGGACCTCATACATAGGAAGCAGGCGCTCAACCACTGAGCTACATCTGCTCCCCAAAGAGAGTTAGTTTTTCTGTTTGTTTGTTTTGTCTTTGGGAGGTACTGGGCATTGATCCTGGGACCTCGTACATGGGAAGCAGGCGCTCAACCTGCTGAGCTACATCCGCTCCCCAGTCACCCATTTTTAATAGTTCCATAAATTGATGCATGTCTTCATTTTCATTTACTATCAGATTTCCTTACATGTTTATATATGTAACTGTTTCTGACCTCTATTTCTTTTTCATTGGCCAATTTTTCTGTTCCTGTAACTGTACCAAATGCATTTAAAAATAAGCTTTTCCTATATGTTTTAGCAATAATAGATCAATTTTAGCCTTTTTAATATTTGCTTTCAAAATTAACCTTGATATTTGTTGAATTTTATTTTTTATATGATATTAGAAGAAGCTTTTGGAATTTCAGAATATTTTTTCTCCATTTTAAAACACTAATATTGTCAATATTAGTATTAGATTAAATGCACAGAATATTTTAATGACAACTTTAGAAAGTCTACATTTATAGAAGTTTACTAATTTTTATAAATACTGTTCCAATTATTGTTCATTTTACATTCATTTCAATTAATATTTATTTTATCTTAAGGAAATTATTATTGGAGACTTTATATGAAGAGTCCATGATATCTGTTCAGTATAACAAGTAGTTATAAAATACACCTCTAACTACCAAACAGGTCAGGAAATAAAAAATGGTGTTCTGTCCTTGAAGCACTCATTTGGCCCCTAATTAATCACAAGAAGCTTTCTGTTGACGTATTCCTAACTTGCATGCTAATTGCCTTGCTTTTATTTCTTATTCATCAAAAGACAGGAAAAAAAGTATTTTTGCTTCTCTCTGAACTTTCTGTTAAAAGAAATCATAGGGAAGCAGGTGTGGCTCAATGGATAGAGCTCCTGTTTACCGTATGGGAGGCCCCGGGTTCGCTTCCCGGGGCCTCCTTGTGAGGGCAGGCCGTGCTAGGCTGATGCAGCAAGACCTCACAGCAGGAAGCGGGTGTGGCTCAATCGATAGAGCCCCCGTTTACCATGCGGGAGGCCCCGGGTTCGCTTCCTGGGGCCTCCTTGTGAGAGCAGGCCGGCTGCGCGGCGCGGTGGGCTGATGCAGCAGGACCTCACAGCAAGGAGGAGATAAGCAGACACGGAAGAAACACACAACGAATGGACACAGTAAAAACACAAGCAGCAAGGGGGGATAAATAAATAGATGAATAAATCTTTAAAAAAAAATAAATAAATCATAGTATAGGGATTCTTATATTGCTTCAACTCTGTAGCTCAAATTAAGTGTCAAGGTTTAGCTCTGTTGTATCTGGCAGCTGTGGCTCATTTATTTTTATTTCAGCATTGCATTTGTTTTTAAATCTGCTTTATGGGGGTATTATGAATGAAAAACTTGCTAATAATAAATGCTTGAGCTGTTGATGTATATGTTCCTGTCCACTGCCTCTCTGAGCTGCTTTGTCACTATAATTTTGCTTTTTCCAGATGTTTATATGCATGAGTATATATTCTTTTGCATTTTGCTTCGTTCACTTTGAATACTTCCCTCCTGTTGTCTGTAGCACTAGACCAGGGGTTCTTAACCTTTTTTTGTTCCATGGACCCCTTTGCCATTCAGGTGAAAACCACGGACCCCTTCTCAGGATGTAGCAGCAGATAGTTTTATGACACTCAGCTAGCGTCGGGTCTAACAACTACCGTAATTTCAAAGGATGGATGAGCGTAAGTGATTTTTTAAGATATGCAACAACTGTAATGTGATATGAAATGAGTACTACTGTAATTTATTGCATACATTCATAAGTGAAGGAAATGCTATATTTCAGTTAGAGGCCAGAGAAAATAAAGATAATAAGTTGTTTTTTTTTTTTCAATTCAAGCTCACAGACCCCCTGAAATCTTTCTATGGAACCCCTGATTAAGGGCCGCTGCACTAGACCATTGTTATTATTGCTAAGTAGTTACAGATACAGTGCATTTATTTAGCTTTTTAATTATAGATGGATTGTACAGATATAGTGGTATTTGTTTAGCTTTTTAATTATGAATGGATATTAGGGTTTACAGTTTATGGCAATTTTTAATAAAGATGCTATAGACCTTCATGTGCATTCATAGGTAAATACCTAGGAATAGAATTACTGTGTCATATGGTAAGCAGATGTTTCAATCTATAAGAAACTGCCAAACTCTTAATTCAAAGAGGCTATGCCAATGTACTTCCCCCACCAGCAATATTTGAAAGCTTCACTCATTCACATCTCTGCCAACACTTGGTATTGTCAGTCATTTAATTTTAACCATTCTATGGATGTGTAAGGGGGAACTCAATGTTTTGTTTTGTTTTGTTTTGCTTTGCTTTCATTTCATTAGTGACTAATGACACTGGACAACTTTTCATGTACTTATTTGCCAATATTATACCTTCCTTGGTAAACTGTCTCTTCAAATCTTTTGTCCATTTACCAACTGGGTTATCTCCTCTTACCACCTTTCTTTTTTTTTTTTTACCATTTTATTTTTATTGGAGAATTTGCAGATTTACAGATAGATCATGCATAAAATACAGAATTCCCATGTACTTGCCTCCCCATTTTTTTTTCACATTTTGCATTAGGATGGTACCTTTGTTACAACTGGTGAAAAAAAATTGTTATAATTGTACTATTAATTATAGTCTAGAGCATGGGTTCTTAATAAGAGGTGTGTGAGCTTGGATTGAAATTCAGGAAAACATTATTCTTGTGGGGACATGTTGGTGGAGGTGTGATATATTTATTAAATAATACACAGTATAGTGTGGACTTAGTCAGAGGTCTGTGGTTTTCACCTGACTGGCAAAGGGGTCTGTGGAACAAAAAAGATTAAGAACCCCTGGTCTAGAGTTTATATTAGGGTTCACTGTGTTGTACAGACTTACGTTTTTAAAATTTTTATTCTAGTAGCATATACACATCCTAAAACTTCTCTTTTACCACATTCAGCTATATAAATAAATGGTGTCAATTATATTCACAATGTTTTGCTACCATCACCACCATCCATTACCAAAGTTTTTCCATCACCCCAAATAGAAATTCTGTACCAATTAAGCATTAACTCTCCATTCTCTACCTGACCCCAGCACCTGATAACCTGCACTCTAGTTTGTGATGCTATGAATTTTCTTATTCTAATTATTTCATATCAGTGAGATCACACATTATTTGTCCTTTTGTGCCTCGCTTATTTCACTCAACATGATATCGTCATGGTATATCCATATTGTATCCATATTGTAACGTGTATCAGAACTTCATTCCTTTAAAGCTAAATAAAATTCAATTGTATGTATATATCACATTTTGTTTATCTATTTATCTGTTGATGGACACTTAGGTTGTGTCCATCTTTTGGCAATTTATGGACATCTTAACTATTTAAATATTATCAGTATTATTCTGTTATTATTCTATGAGGGTTAGAGAAAAAGTATATGAAGGGAATTTAAGGATATATTAATGCTTCCTTATAGCTTAATTCTTAATCCATTTTGGAGATGGCCCCATGTTTTATCTAAAAAAGTATATTCACTTTTTTATATATAGGTAAGTTTTACTTATGCATATTTGAATGTCTGTGTATGAGTGTATGTGTACATGTGAGTGTTTATGTCACAGTAAGTGCTTATCAGTCACTCTGTAATTATATTCTGAATATTTTTGTAGGCCTGTTTTCTTGATCATTAACTATCTGAGAATGCAGTATTAAAATCTCCAAGCATAATTCTAAAACATTGTATACTTCCCTATACTTTCAATCATTGTTTTATATATATTGAAGATATTTGTAATTCTAATCTATACTTATGATTATGTCTTCCTGACATATGTTTACTTTACCAGAATTTTATATTATTTTTAATTTACATTTTTGCCTTAAAATTTTTAAGTAAACTTTATTTCAACTTCAAAAAATAAAATAACAGAAAAAAGGCAGCTTAAATTATGGAAACATTACTTTAAAAAATCCTGCCCATGTGCATTTATCTCAATTAATACTTAAAAAACTCAGTTATTTCTCCAGTGTTCAGAAAGATTAAAAAATGAGCACAGATTGGTTAAATGATATGACCAAGGTCTTCTTGTCAATGAAGAAAATGAAGAATAAGAGATTTAATCACATTCATAGCTCATAAGACTAAAACCCATAATCTTTTTTTAGACCTTTAGCATTGATATAGTACCTTCTTTGTCTTTGCTACAAAAATATTACAATATTACTGTTAACAAGCTACATTAGTCATATTTTCCCCATGTAGCACCACAATACTCTTAATACCTTGTAGTAGAACGTTCTTGTTGGATAACTGTACTTTTTATCTTAAGGGATGTTTACTTCCTTATTTTGGCTGGAATGTTTTTTCTGGGAGTATTTTTGATGGGGTAAATTATCTCTGTACTTGTATTTCTGAGAATATTGGTATGTTTTCCTAATCAGATTCATCGTTTAGCTTGATTGTAAAAATATGATCAAAGTATTTCTCACTCACTTTGAAAATATTATCCAATTAATGCCTTCCCTCTAGTGATGCTTTCAGAAGGACTAATGCCAAACTGATTAGTTTATTTTGCATAATCTGGTCTTTGTCTCTGGAATTTAAAATATTTCACTCTAATAAATGTAAGTGCATTTTGTTAAATATTTTTATTTCTTGAAAAATGCCCTCCTTCCATTCAATAATTTCCTCTTTGAAGGATCTTATTATAACTTTATTGCACTTTATCTGTCATACCTTATAAGCCCTTGTGGCAGTTTGAATTTTGTGAATCCCAGAAAAAGATTATGTTCTCAAACTAATCCATTCCTGTGGGTGTGGAGCCCTTTGATTAAATTCAGTTAAGGAGACTTTGATTAGATTACTTGATAAGATCACTTTAGGGCATTTGATTGGACTATGTCAGTGAGGCATGAGCCATTTTCAGTCTCTGCCTTCCTGCTGGGTCTGATATAAACGGAGACACAGAGAGAAACAGAGAGACGGAGGAAAAGGGAGCTCTACCATTTTGATCCAGCCACCTGAGAGAAAGGACTCCAGGTTCTTCTTCAGGCCCAGGGAGAGAAGACTGATAGGCCACAGCTGAGTTCAAGGAGAAAGTACAGAGGGATGGCAGACTAGCCATTCTGCCTACTCCACCACATGGCAAGACCCCAGGATCACCAGGCTGACTTTGGTGAGAAATCATCTCTGATGGTGCCTTGATTTGTACATTTCACAGCCTCGGAACTGTAAGCTTTTACCATAAAAAATTTCCCATTATAAAAGCCAACCCATTTTTGATACTTTGTACCAGCCGCCCTGTGGCAAACTAAGACACACATAGTTTTTTGTGCTTGTAGTTGTTAAATTTTTGCTTCTCTTACTAAAATAATTATGGATAAAGTGATGAGATGAGTGAGAATGGCTATAAAATAACGCATCATAGGACAGGGGAAGAGAAGAACTAGATTGGCCAGATTTTGATAATTTTGAAGCTGACTGATAGTTACATGATAATACATTATAGTCTCCTCTTTACTTTTTTAAATCTTTGAAAATGTCTACACAAGAAAAACTTAACATGAAAAATAAATACAAATATGTTTCTTCTGCTTGCTAGTAAAGTGTTGAGAGTCAGGGCTAGGTAAGTTTTTTTGCCTAACCTATATACTCTGTGACTAACAAAATTCCTGGCACATGAAATAGTTGCTTTTCCAGTTACCTAAAGCTGTATAAAAATAACAAAACAATGCAGAGCACAGTTGAATAAAACAACAATTAATTATTCTTTCATGTATTCCTGGGGGCGGGTTGGGTAGAGAAGGACACTATTCACTTGGCCTCTCTCGTGTGGTTGCATTCGTTTGGAGGGGAGCAGGAATCAGCTGAAGGCTTCTTCCCACATTCATCTGGCTAGGACAGCCGGGGAACGACCAGACATCTCTCTCCACACAGATCCCCCACCCCCCGCCCTGGCTCACTTATGATTTCTTAGAGTTTGGAGGCCTCAGGGTAGGGAAACTTTTTTGTGTATAGTTTCTGGCTTCCCTCACATGAGTTTCCAAGAGACCCAGACAAAAGTTGCAAGACTTCTAAATACCTAACCTTTGAAGTGCCACGCCCCAGTCTGTCGGTCTATCAGGTCATTAAGTCTGGCCGTCACTCCAAGGGAGGAAAATTTGAACAGCATACAAATACTGTGAGGGAAATAATTTATCTTCCCAACTTTATTGATTATTTACCAGAATCAATAGAATATATGAATAAATGAATGAATGGTATATGTGTTACTCTTAAAGAAAATCTGTGTGTTGACATGGCAACAATTGCTAGTAGTTACAGTACATTTCACCTGTTTTCTATTCAGTTCTCTTGTGTTTTAAAATGTCTGCCTAAGTGAAATGGAACAGTTTATACTCATTGTTCCAACAGTGTTTTGCAGAATCACTTTAGACAAAGATGATTTATAGGACTTTCATAGGAAACATTGGTGTAGATGTGTTCTTCTTCCCAAGTGGGAGCAAAATGGTTCAAGATCTTACAAACTCTGCCATTAGAGATAAGTGTTTGGAAAACTGTTTTATCTTTCACTTAACCAGAATCATCTTCCAGGTATCATAATCTTTCAGCTAAACCTAATTCTTTCATCTGCTGTTCTGATTCAAGAATCATGGCCTTCTCTGAACTTTTACAACATGTGGGAAACCTTGGGAGATTCCAGATTTTACTAGGCATTATGATCGTATTGATATGTACTCTGATGAATGCTCACAACTTTGTGGAGAACTTTTCAGCAGCCATCCCTGCTCATCGTTGCTACACCCATCTCCTTGACAATGCCACGTTTGTCACCAATGTCTCCATGAATCTAACAACTGAAGCTCTCCTGAGGGTCTCCATACTGATGGGCCCAAACAACAAACCAGAGCAATGCCATCGATTCTGCCAGACCCAGTGGCAACTCTTAGACTCCAATGAGTCAGCCACAAATACCACCGAGCTGGAGACAGAACCGTGCCTGGATGGTTGAGTCTATGGCCAAAGCATTTTCACCTCTACCATTGTGACCAAGGTATGATACAGATACATGTGAAAAAGTAGTAATCAAACATTTTCTAAGCACGTAGCCCTATGCTAAACCAATTACAAGATATAGTTCCCTGATATTAAGTAACATAAGAAGAGGGAAGGGAAATGGAACTCTCTGAGCATCTGTCACCCATGAAGTGTGCTATTTTTCTAACACTGATTAAAAGTCTAGGATCTGGAGTTAGCTAGGCTTGACTTTGAAGTCTGTTTTGAGTATTAAGAGTTAAGGGTGTTGTTTAGTATTTTTTAAGATTTGTTAAGATTATATATATAATAATCACTTCCTAGTAGGGTTTTTAAAATGAATGAATGTGATAATATAGCAAAACTATTTACCACATCCACTGTCCAAAACAAAGCTTTTATTTTAATTTTATATCAACACACTTAGGTATTATTTTGATTTTATGAAAGAATCAAAGGATAGCTACATAAATTGCCTATTTCCAAACAGCAAGTCTGTACCAGGATTTTTATCTGTTTACCAACTTGAGAGCTCATGCTTATCCAGAAAGACATAAATATGACATTTGATAGAGAAAGATGAAATACACACAATTCTAGCATGAACAAGAATACAAAACAATAAAGCATTCCTATTTACTGATATGTTATGATGGATATTTTGTGTATCCTGATTTCCATCATCTTCGTGTACTGTAGTTTCTCATTGTCTTTCATTAAATGCATTGCCCTTGCCAAATAAAATGCAACAGTATAATCAGATTTGTTAAAACATACAGAGATCTGTATCTTACCTCCATTTGTTGGAGTATCCTGTTTTAGTTTCACAATAAATTTGGAGTCTTCTTTTAATTGTAGTCAATCTATATTTGCTTTATTGGTTTACACATGCATTCATTTTTTAACAAAATAAACCTTACATGTATTTAGTGCTAACAACCATGGAAGACATGAAAGAAAGAAACATGGATGAAGCAATGTACGAAAACACTTATTCTACATGTTCTCTTGGATGCCTCACACATGTAATCTTTCCCTTTAAAACTTGCTCAAGTACCACCCTTCTCCAGAAATGGCACTTCCACGCATCATTTAGTCACTCCACAAGCCCTTTATTTGTGCTTCTTTTGCATATTTTTATTTTCAAATACTTTTTCCACTGTTATCTAATTTAGAACCTAAATAAAAGGACTTCATCAACTTTTGCACCTAACTGCCTACACATTTATTTCAAGCTACCAATTTCTATCTGCCACTATATACTCCCCAGGGTACCCCTTCACCCTGACCCTTCTCCAAACTATTTTCCAAACCATCACAAAATTGATTATTCTATAACAGAAATCTAAGGATGTCTATTAAAACAATACCACCACCATAAAAACCTTTTTAGTTACTTCACACTGTTTTTTAATATAATCCCTAAGTGTATATCCAGAATGATGACAGCCTGCGTGATCCTACTCCAAAAGACCTGTCCACCCTTCCATTCCACTATCTTTTCTGTTCTCGACCTCCATCCATCCTCAAATTTTATCTCTTCCCTGAAGTGCTGCAATCCTGTTGTGCTTAAATGGCAAAACCTTATCTCTCTTCCCATAATCCATAATTTTCTCTATCTCCCACTCTGTTTTACACAGTTTTTTTTTCTTCTCACTTTTCAGATCTCAACTTAAATAGCACTTCTTCATAATAGGTTTTCCAGGCGTGCCCCACTCCCCTAGCATTCTGCACTCATTCATTCCTAGGACTCACCACTCCAGTCTGAACTTGTTTTATGTCATCATCACTAGAATCTATGAAACACAAGGACAGAGACAATGTCTTTCTAGATTTCTGCTATAACTCCAGCAACTTGTGGACTATTAGGAACTTCATGTCTTCCCAGGACTTAAAGCATTAACACTAATCAAATTTTTTACCAAACAGGTATTTTTCCTCCCAACAACTGATCTTGTAATTCTATTTGTCCTGATTTCAGTTGCTTTGCAAACCTGCTGTTTTAATTTACATTTTTCAGTGGGACTTAATATGTGATAAAGAGCCCCTCAAATCATGGTCACAGTGCATATTCATGGCAGGGCAAATGATTGGGTCACCCATAAGTGGCTACTTTGCTGACAGATGAGTCTCATCTTCTGATGTACAAATGATTCAGAAATAATGAAAAAGCACTCTCTTTGTTAAGAACATTGGGCTGCATGCTGAAAATAAAAAGATGTTTGCAATAAGTAGAAAATGAGTTGAAAAGTGTTAAATGGATAATTATACACAGGGTAGAGATACACATTTTCAAGTAGGAGTAACACATGGTGTTAGCAAGAATGAACTTCCAGAGTTAGAAGGACATTTTGAAACATGAGAAGCAGAAGTTTGAGAAATAAGAGGAGAATGTGGTAAAAATCCTTGTAGTAGGATTGAGTTCAGTAAATGAGTAGAAATAGGTCTACTCAAGGTAAAAGACAAAGAACATAAGGGACAAAAATTGGTTGCATAATGTTCATATAAGGTATGATGTGAGAAAATATTAAAATGCCCAGATTTTAAAGGGCTTTGAAAGGCAGGCTAATGAGATTGAATTTTCTTCTGGGGCCAGAAGGTATATAAGACAGTTATTGATATTTTCTATGACATGATGGAAATGGGTTTTATGCAGAATGAGTTGACAGGGAAAAACCAAGAAAAATGGAAGAGTGTGAAATAACAGGTGAACGATGACTACAACAATAAAAACAAATGGAGATGAAACTCTGCAATGTTAGAGGTATTTGGATTACAGAATTATATTAAGTAATAATAACATAACCAAACACGTTATAAAGAGTGTTTGGTTATAAGTTATGAAAGGAATTAATATGGTGGAAACATGAAAAATTATAGGGAAGCTATGATTGCATTTTGAAAATCTAAGTGCAACAACTGTTTTTCAACATCTGAGATGAATGTTATTATTCAGTGTTTATAATTTGCCAGGCATTGCACTAGATCTTCTAAGACATCTGATGACAAATAACTTAAATTTTCTTGGTAAAAGGGGGCACTTATTAGAACAATTCTACTTAATTTGATAAGTGCAACACTTAAAGCAAGCACCAGATGCAGTAGAGTCATATACGGGAAATCTAGAAAAGAGTATTAAGTACACAGCACTGTTTTTATTTTTTTAATGTTTCACTAACTCAACTGGTTATTTCCTATATTTGGCCAGAAACCAATGTTGCTATGTTTTTCTCTGCTTATTGGATTGTTGGGCACTTCTTCCTTATTTGCCCCAACCTTCCAAGTTTACTGCACATTGAGATTCATGATAGCAATATCCCTGGGCACGGTAATTGGCAACAGCATTATAATCCGTAAATTCGTTTTCATTCCCTCTTCCTTCACGTCTAGTTGAGTGAATGTTTTAAACATTCTTCATTTGACTGCTTATTGAAACTCTTCCTCTTCCTCTCAGTTTTAGAATGGATTCCAACAAAGGCTCGGCTCACAATGATGACAGCTCTTTCTTTGTCTATGAGCAGTGGCCAGCTTTTACTGGCTGGATTGGCGTATGTTTTTCAGGAATGGCACATGCTACAGTTAGTCATCTCTGTGCCATATTTTGCCTTCTTCTTGTTCCTGTGGTATGTTTAATAGTTTTGTTAGTTTATGGAACCCTCCTGGGAACTGGAGGTCTGCCATGTTGTTCTAGTTATCTATTTTTTGTAGCACTCTCCAAATCTAGTGGCTGAGAAAAATTATTATTTTTCCTTGTGTCAGGAGTTTGACTCCGTTCTTGCATGTCTTGCTTGGGGTCTTTAATGTGATGCAGTTAGATGATGACTGGACCAGAGTTATCTGTAGGTTCTTTAACTCTATGTCTTCCTGATCTGGGATGGCTGGAATAGCTGGGGGATGGCTGAGCATCTCTCTATACAGAAGGTCTTGCCTGTGGCTATCTTGGGCTTCCCCATGCCATGGCAGTCTCAGGGTAGTCAGACTCCTTACATGGCAGCTGATTTCCCCAAAGTGAGTGTTACAAGAGATAGGAAGTGAAACCTGACGGTCTTTTGAGACCTGGATCCAGAAACTGGCACAGTTCACTTCATCCATATTCTAGAGGTCAAATCAATCACAATGTCTACCCAGATATAAGGGGATGAGATACAGACTGCACTTCTTGATGGCAGGTGTATCAAAGAATCTTGCAGCCATACATACTGTCACACATGTCAACTTACTCTACAGTATTCTACTTTATTTCCTAATGAATAGATGAATTGAAAGGGTTCAAAAAGATACTTCCTCAACTCTCTTTGAATCTGCTATTTAATCAATTATGTTAAAAAATTTAATTGACAAAACAGCTATTATTAGCTCCTTCTTTGCCAGAAACACATGGTTCTAACCAAAATAAATGCACAGTGCATCTTTTTAAAATTTTGGAGTCTCTATCTTGCTAAAATGTACTCTTGAGAACCTGCTGATTTTCAAGGTTCTATTTCTTGATTTTCATTCTGATACAAATCAATTGAAGATATATATACATTTGAATCTCCAAGACTTGTTTAAAATAGTATTTTCAGAGAGTAAAGTAGTAGATTTATTGAGGACCAAGTATGGATAAACTTAGGAAAGTAAAATAATGCTATAAACATGATTGTTCTTCAAATGTGGGGATGTGACTTGCTCTCTGATCACATCTGTGATGCTCCTCAGGTGGTTTTCAGAATATGCGTGCTAGCTGATCATAGCTGGCAAACTAGAGAAAGCACTAAAAGAACTGAAGACAGTTGCCCAAATTAATGACAAAAAGATGCTGCAGAGAAACTAAATATTGAGGTAAGAGAAAAAAATGGTGGCTGTATCATGAGGCAACACGAAAGCAAAAATCGATGTGAGTGATACACCCTTACTAAACAACCTCAAATCAAAATATGGCCAATGATCATTATTTCCTTCAATCAACTTATCTTATTAGAAAAGAATTTAAACCCTATTCTATTTGACATTCCCTGATAACTGACAATAACAGCACATATTAGATCAAATGCATACATATACATACATAGTAACATACATACACACACACAAACATCCATATAGAGTTTAGGGGAGATGTTTTTGTGCTTGGAACAACTCATTCCTCTGAGAATGGAATTTCTATCTCAGTCCATCTATCTGACAACCTTTATTTGAGGTTGCTTTAGGATTTTCCTGTCTTTCTACTTCCTTTCTCATAGTTGATCAGATTGAATTTTTTCCATGATTTTAAAACGACACAGAACTAAGTGACAAATGGCTACCATTGGCAATTCCAAATCATGGATTGATGACAGATATATAACGTATGCTCATAGGATGCTGCAAAAGGCAAACTGTGACTTGAAGGTGGAAAAATAACAGGGCATCTTCAAGATAAGCTTCCTGTTTTCTTTTTGCAAACACAAAGCAGTTTAGTGTGCTGTCCAAATTCTTGAGATTTAAAGAAAATGGATACAAGTTAGAGAAATGTAGCATTTTCTCATTTACCTTTCCACTATCTGTACATGGCTATATCATACATTAAGATTATACTGTGTCATTTTGGATGATGCCAATGACCTGATAATGCCTTGAAGTAGATCCAACACTATATCTACCTAGGTCCCAGAGCTGTGTGCTATCACATAATAGGAGTTAATTAGATATGGCCAACTCTGCCTCAAGAAAACCATAAGGTCATAGCCAAGGCAGGTATATACTTGACATACTACAAAGAAAGGTATACTGTAAAAAGTCCTACTATACAAGTGTAATATTTGAGTACATAGGCATTTTTACGACATAGTAGATAGAAGGCCCTTTTTATAATCGCAAGGAAAGAAGCTGATTTGCTTTGTAATCCTGTCAAGACTATTATATTTGATAACATCCTGAATATATCAAAAGAAAACTAATACGACACTCAAGTGAGATCATCAAATGGAAGTATTTTGAAATATTAACTTAGATTTAGAGAGGAAATCACGTTTAAATTTCTGTTTGAGTATGACTGCAAGAAGATTTAGGATGTAATGGAAAATGTATCTGGGTAAGATAATTTTTGATGACTTATATTCAGTCATTGTTTTTGGAACTTTGTCTACATCTCTAACAATAAATATTCTTCTTTTTCTTTTTTTACATGGAGATTTTGAGATCCACAATGCATGAAGAGCTTGATTCACTTAAACACAATTCTAAAATCAAAGAACTCATTGCCAGTTCTGTCATGCGCAGGATTATATGTCATCTCTGCTTTATCAGCTTTGTAAATCCTCATTTCCTAAATTTTAGAGAACTTCCTAGCAGTTTCCAGATGCTATGATATTTGTATGATTCAATGAAGTTTGAGACAATATTTATGGTAGAAATAGAGACCAAATTAAAGCTAAATATAATGAAAAATTAATATTTGGTAAAACATAAACTTTTATAGCAAAATTCAAGGAAATTAAAGATTATCATGAGTTTTCCCTGGAAGACTGCTAGACATGATTCATGTATGCTGAGCAAAGCTGGTAGCACATTTCAAGCAAGGAGAACAGCTCCATCTGTAGTAGGCGGCAAGAGTGTACAGTGGTCACAAGTGCAGTGTTGATAGAATTACTAGCATGACCTATGACCTTGGACAAATCCTTTACACGCTCTAATCTTTACTATATTTATCTAGAAAATTAAGCTGGCAGTACCATAGCTAAATGAACTATATTTATTTAACATTCACGAAATATTAATTCTGTAGTTTTAATGTGCCTACCATTGCTCTAAGCCTGAAAATACAACAGTGTTTAAAACATGTACAGTGCCTGTTTTCGCTGGTGGATGTGTTCTAATAGGTGAAGGTAGATGTAAGTAGCAAATAAATATGCGTTTGCTTATAGGAAGTAAAGAGTGAGGGGCCTGGGGAGAAAACTATTACGTATTATTTTACAGGACAGCATTTGAGCAAAACCCTGACTGAAGAGATTATACAAAGCAATTGAATATGTAATAGACAACTGCATTAGTCAGCCAA
>JAQZBX010038486.1:0-23374 GCA_029593785.1 Cabassous unicinctus | reverse complement strand
ACCAAACCTTATTGGATGCAGCAAAGGCAGGGCTGAACAGGTCATTTATAACTCTAAATGCTTCTATTAAAAAAGAAGAAAGATCTGAAATCAGAAACCTAAATACACAACTAGAGGATCTAGAAAAGGAAGGAAAAACTAAACTCAAAGTAAACAGAAGGAAAAAAAAAAAAAAAACTTCAGTAGAAATAAATGAAATAGAGAACTTAAAAACCCAGTAGTGAACATCCTTTCCCAACCTGAAGCAGGCAGAGTGGACAGCATCCGAAAACCCTCAGGATTGATTAATGAACAAAAATAAGGAGGGAGTGCAACTGCTAACTAATGCAGATTTATTGTTATTGTAGTTATTATCTTGTGTTAAATAAGTAACTTGTAACATTAATATACTTTTTTGAAAAATTAAAAATTAAAAAAAAAACAATAACAAGAATCAACAAAACCAAAATTTGGAATCACTTCTTTGAAAAGATCAATAAAATTGACAGACTTTAAGCTAGACTGAAAAAAAAAAAAAAAAGAGAAAGGACACAAATAGCTAAAATCAGAAATGAAAGGGGGTTATAAGTACTGAAACCACAGAAATTAAGAGGATTATAAGAGGATACTATGAACAATTGTACACTAACAAATTAGATAACATAGACATAATGAACAAATACCTAGAAACACACAAACTACCTACACTACTCACAAAGAAATAGATCTCAATAAACCAAAGACTAGTAAAGAGATTGAATCAGTAATCAAAATTTCTTCTCAACTAAGAAAAGCCCCAGACCAAATGGCTTCAGAGGGCAATTTTACAAAATTTTCCAAGAAAAACTAATGCCAATCCTCTTCACACTCTTCCAAAAATTTGAGGAGGAGGGAACATTCCCTAACTTATTCTCTGATGCCAATATTACCCTTATCTCCATGGCCAACTGATTTTTGGTAAGGGTGCCAAGTCCACTCAATCAGGAAAGGATAGTCTCTTCAACAAAATTTGCTGGAAAACTGGATAACCATATGCAAAAATTAACTCAAAATGGATTAAATACCAAAATATAAGAAACGGAGCTGTAAAACTCCTAGTAGAAATCATAGGGAAGCATCTTCAGCACCTGGTGTTAAACAATGGTTTCTTAGACTTTACACCCAAAGCAGAAGCAACAGAAGACAAAGTAGATAAAAGGGACCTCCTGAAAATTTAAAACTTTTGTGTATCATAAGGCTTTAGCATGAAAGTAAAAAGACAACCTACAGAATGGGAAAAATATTTGGAAACCACATATCTGGTATGGGCTTAATATCCAGAATATTTAAAGAATTCTTACTACTCAACAGCAAAAAGACAAACAACCCAATTTAAAAATGGGTGAAAGACTTGAATAGATATTTATCCGAAGTAGATATGGTCAAAAAGCACATGAAAAGAAGCTCAAGCTTATTAGTCATTAGGGAAATGTAAATTAAAACCATAATGAGATAAGATTTCACACACAATAGAATGGCTATTATAAAAATAATGGAAAATTACAAATTTTGGAGAGTATGTGAAGAAATAGGAACACATATTTATTGTTGGTGGAAATAAAAAAATGGTGCAGCCATTATGAAAGACAGTTTGGTCGTTCCTCAGAAGTTATATAAAGAATTACCATATGACTCAGCAATTCCATTTCTAGATATGTATGAAAAATAATTGAAAACAGGGACTAGAAAAAACATTTGCACACCACTGTTCATACAGATATTATTCACAATTGCCAAAAGATGGAAACAACCCAATTGCCTATCAAGAAATGAATGGATAAACAAAATATGTTATATACATTCAATGGAATATTATTCAGCTATAAAATTAATGAAGTTCTGATGCATGTAGCAAAATGCATGAAGCATCATGACATAATGTTGAGTGAAAAAGCTAGACACAAGAGGACAAATATATAAGATTTCACTGACATTAAATAATTATAATTAGCAAATTCATAGGATGAGAAACTAGAATATAGTTTACCAGGGGACCAGAGTAGGGGTAGGGAATGGGGAGTTAATGCTAAAATTTTAGAATTTCTTTTTTGGGATGATGAAAATATTTTGTTAATGATGGTGATGATTTTAGCACAACAGTGTGAATGTAATTAACACCAATGAATTATATATTTAAATGTGGTTAAAAGGGGTGAAATTGTGGGTTTTATGTATGTTACTAGATTAAAAATTAATATAAAAGCATATGACTGTACAACACTAACAGGGAACCCAAATGTAAACCTTAGACTATAGTTAATACTACAATTGTAACAAATATTCCATCCTAATGCTAGGGTGTTAATAATAGGGTGGTATGTGAGAACTCTCTATTTTCTGTATGATCTTTTTGTAAATCTACAACTTCTCTAATAAAAAAATTCAGTATATTTAAACCAAAATTTATTCTACAACCAAACTGATCTTATACGTCTAGCTTACAGCATAATACAAAAGTTAATGCTTATCTGTCAATGTCCATACAGGAATAAATATCCTTCTCTAATCATCCTCTTCTTTAACCATTATATTATACTTATACTGAAGCAACTAAATTTTTGAAGGCATCATTACCTCAGTTGCTTCATTCTTAAAAGTCCCTTGAAGTTCATGAGAAGAATATTTGATAATTATGCAGGTAGACATGGATATAATGCCCTCCAATTTTTTCTCTAATATGTTTCTAATGACTTAGTGCAGTAACTGCCTGGTGCATTAGATTATTCAGAATTACTACAGCATCTAGTGCTTACAGATGCCTGGGGCATTTTTCTGTACAATTTATTAAGGTTGAAAGTAATTAGGAAGCAGAATTGATAAAATGGATGTCTTCTCTCTGGTTAAATATTGAGAGTTTTTATAAGATGGCTGCAGTGTGAAATGATCCAGGTGACATGCGTGGTACACAGCTGCAACAAATGATGAAATTGGCATTTCTGGCAGAAAGCCTGAATCCTGATGAAGTGCAGTTTCCTCAAATCTCTACTATTCCTCCTTCTAGAAGCACATACATGCATTTTCCTTTGATGCTATTAACCTTGTCATAGAAATGTGACTCTCTTTTTAGTTTCACAATGCCGTCTTTTTAAAAAGCAGCCCTTTTCACTTTGGGGACATTTGAAAAAAATGATTTGTCATTCTAAGAGAAGATACAGACAATTATTTAGCATTAGCTTTAGTTATTGCTGGAGAACCAAAATATCCAAACCAATGAAGCATTCTTGATATGTTTGCGATTCAGTGTGGGATCCAGGAAATATCAATGATTTATGTCTTTTCCTGTCTCACTTCACTGAAACAAATTATATTATGGCATATAATTGTATAGGATAAGTTGCCTTAAAAGTTATGTAACATATTTCAGGAGTCATTCAGAAAATATAATACTTGTATTTCAAACTGAGCTAGAGGATTGAAAATAAGAGGATTTTGTTAAAGAATAAAGATTAATTTTGAGAAACATGTCTGATAAGACAGAGTAAGTCTAAAACCCATTTCTCCATAAAGCAAGAAGAACACTGGCAAGCATTGTCAAAATCAACTTATTCAAATCTCCAGAAATTAACCAAAGCATGAAACCAATTAGGGGAATAGTTATTCAAAGATAATAGTTGAATCTCAAATATAACAGAGCTTGGTGGCATTTTAACTTGTCCTATTCCCATCACCTTTTTCCCAGTTCCATGTTAGCCATGAAAATCAGTAGCATCGCAACCACGGTAGTTATGAATACTAGCAAACTATCAGCTAGTTTGGTGGGAGAATAATGGGCTTGAAGTTTCAAAAAGTCCCATCTCCATTATTTGTCATGTCTGGCAGGTCCCTGGAAAAATTTACTTCACAGGATTTCCTTCATATTACCTGAGTCAGAGCTTGCCCAATGAGAAAAACCTTATCCCCATCATTTTACATTCCCACAACAATGAACAGTTGTTCCTATTTTTCCACATCTTTTCCAACATTTATTTTCCATCTTTAATTAGTAGCCATTCTAGTGAGTGTGAAATGGTATCTCATTGTGATTTTGACTTATATTTCCCTAAAAGCTAAAGATGATGAGCATCTTTACATGTGCATATTGACCGTTTGTATTTCTTCTTTGGAGAAATGTCAATTCAATTATTTTGTTCTTTTTTTAATGTATTTTTTAAATTAGAGAAGTTGTAGGTTACAGAAAAATCTGTAAAAAAAAAAAAAAGCTGATCTTTTTGTTAAGTTGTATGATTTCTTTATATATTCTAGATATATAACCTTTATTGTATATGTTGTTTCTGAACACTTTCTCCTATCCTGTAGGTTGTCTTTTTACTTTCTCGATAACATTATTTGATGCACAAAGTACTCAATTTCAATAAAATCTCATCAAACAGTTTTTTTTATCTTTTGTTGCTCCTACTTTTTGTGTAAGGTTTAAGAAACCACTGTCTAACACAAAATCCTGAATATGCTTCCCTATGCTTTCTTATAGGAATTTTACAGTTTTGTTTCTTATATTTAGGCCATTTATCCATTTTGAGTTAATTTTTTTATATGGTGTGAGGTAGGCACCCAGATTCATTACATGGCATGTTTCCATAACATAATATCACATCATTTGTTTAAGATTATATTCTTTCCCTCAATGAGTGAACCTTGAACTCCTGTCAAAAATCAATTTCCCAAGAATATAGGGGATTATTTCTGAAATCTCAATTTGATTTCATTTATTTCATTGTCTGCCCTTGTCCCAGTGCCCAGCTGTTCTGATGACTGTGGCTTTGTAATAAGTTTTAAAATTGGAAAGTATAGGCCCTCCAAATTTGTTCTTCATTTTCATGTTGTTTTTGGCTAATCAGGATTTTTACTTTTCCAATAAATTGGAATTGGCTTTTCCATTTCAATAAAGAAGTCTGTTCAAATTTTGATTAGGATTGCATTTATTCTGTAAATAGCTTTGGGTAGAACTGGCATCTTAATGACATTTAGTCTTCAATCCATGAACCTGAAATGTCTTTCCATTTATTTAGGTCTGCTTTCATTTCCTTCAGCAAGGTTTTGTAGTTTTACATGTAAAAGTCCTTTACATCTTTGGTTAAATTTATTCCTAAATATTTTATTATTTTATTTGTTGCTGTAAAAGGAATTTGTTTTTATTTCCTCCTCAGATTGGTCATTGCTAATCTAGAGAAACACAACCAATTTTTGCATGTTGATCTTGCACACTGCCACTTTTCTGAATTCATTTATTAGCTCTAGTAGTTTTGTTTTGGATTTTCAGAATTTTCTATATATAGGATCATGTCATCTGCCAATAGGGAAAGTTTTACTTCTTTTCCAATTTTGAATGTCTTTTATTTCTTTTTCTTGCCTAATTGCTCTGGCTAGAATTTCCATTATGGTATTGAATAACAGTGATGACAGTGGGCATCCGTGTCTTGTTCTTGATTTTTTAGAGAAAGCTTTAATCATTCATCATTAAGTATGATAAAAGCCATAGAATTTTCATGTATGCCTTTACCATGCTGAGGAAGTTTGTCTATTCCTTGTTTTTTTTGTTGTTGTTGTTTGTTTGTTTTGTTTTTTTGAGTGTTTTTATCAAGACAGGGTATTGGATTTTGTTAAGTGACTTCTCTGCATCAATTGAGGTAATCATGTGTTTTTTCTTTTCCTTCCTTCTATTAACATGGTATACAGGACATTAAAAGAATTATACACTGCACTCAAGTGAGAGCTATTCCAGGAATGAAAGAGTATTTCAACATAAGAAAAGAAATAATTTTTGAAAATCAGTCTCATTGGATATAAAATTCTTGGTTGGTAACTTTTTTCTTCACTACTTTAAATATTTAAAGTAATATTAAATATTTATCTCCATATTTCTGATGAAAAATCAATACTTATAATTATTGGGGATTCCTTGTACATAACGTGTTGCTTGTCCCTTGAAGCTTTCAGAACTCCCTCCTTTTCCTTGACATAGACAGTTTGCCTATTATGTGCCTTGGCATGATTCTCTTTCAGTTTATCCAATTAGGGGTTCAGTGGGCTTCTTGAATGCATATATTCATGATTTTCCTTAATTTGCAAGGGTCCTCTACCATTATTTCTTTTAATATCCCTTCCACCTCTTTCTCTCTTTCTTCTCCTTCAGGGACACCCAAAATGTGTATATTGGTACATTGTTTGGTGCCCCACAGGTGTCTTAGGCTCTGTACATTTTTTTCATTCTTTTTACTTTCTGCTCCTCAGCCTGAATCACTTCAATTGTCTTGTCTTTGAGTTCACTAATTCTTTCTTCTACCAGCTCCAATCTGCTGTTGATACCCTCTAGGGAAATTTTCATTCAGCTATTGTGGTCTTCCACTACTGTATTATTGTTTGGTTCCTTTTTAAAATTTCTCTCTCTTTATTGAGATCCTCATATTTTTTCAGCATTGTTTCCCTGATATTCTTTATTTCTTTCTCTGTGTTTTCATTTACCTCCTTGAGCATATTGAGGATCTCTTATGTTTTAAGTTTTTGGTATGTCCAAAGTCTGGCCATCTTCATTGATAGTTTCTGAATTTTTATCTTGTTCCTTTGAATGGGCCATCATTTTCTGTTGTCTTATAATCTTTCATTGCACACTGTACATTTTAATATTTGAACATATTAACTGAAGTGTGTATCCAGCTAGTGATTTGACAGAGATTTCCTTGAGTAATAAGAGCAAACAAAGAGAAACAAATCAATGCAAAGCACACCTTTCAGAGTCTGAAGTGTAGCTCTGCATTACCTTGTGCTCTCCTTCAGAATGTGACTATTATCAAGAAGGTCAGCTCAACGTAAAAGTGAGTGTGAAGTCCATTCTTTCTTTTCTTATCCTGCATATTTTCTGGGACTGTGTTTAGTCATGGGTTTAGGAATCCCCAGTTTATAAGAGTCTGAATGTTCCCTCTACTTCCTACAAAATAGACTTTTTCTGCATCCCATGTACTCTGTTGTTTGTCTTAAAGCCATTAATCCTTTGCCCCTGGCTGCTTTGACTGGGAGAGTGAGCCTGACACAAATTTCCTGGTTCAGTCTTTCTTGTTGCCACCATATGGGCTGGGACAAACATACAGACACCCCAGATATGCATAGGGGTTACTCTGTTCCCCCTGGAGCAGGTCCTATGGCCACCATAGTAGCACAGACTGGCTACACACTGCACTGGGGAGGGGATGGGGATAAGGCCTGGAAGGGCACCAGAAGCTTTTCCTACAATTTTTAAAATTGCATTTTCTTGATTTAGCACTTTACCAGTTACTTCAACACTTTCATTATTTTCTGGATTTTTGAGGAAGTTGGGTCTGCCACTTTTTGCTAGCTGTTCAAAGATTCCATGGGATAATGGCACATTGTACCATCTTATGCTGCCATCTTGGTTGGCTGGCCATCTCCTTATGAATTTGACAATAATACAAATATAATTTAATGCAAGAAAGTATAGTATTTTCATTAAACAGTATTGGGAAAACTGGATATACACCTACAAAACAGTGAAGTTCAACATCTACCTCACACCATACACCAAAATTAACTCAAAATGTATCAAAGGCCTATATTTAAGATTTAAACATACAAATATCTTAGAAAACATAGGATTAAATCTTTGTGCCCTTGGAATGGCAATATTTTCTTAAATATGACACCAAAAGCACAACCATAAAATAAAAAAGTTAAATTTGCCATCATCAAGTTAAAAACTTGCATACTTCAAAGGACACCATCAAGAAAGTGAACAGAAACCCTGAAAAATGGCAGAAGTTTTGTCAGATCATGTACCTGATATACGATTTTTATCTAGAATATATATAAAATACTCAAAACTAGAAAGAGGAGTAACCCAATTAAATTCACAAAGGATCTGAATAGACATTTCACCAAGGAATATAGATACATGACATATATACACATAAGAAGATGCTCAACATCATTATCCATTAGAGGAATGCAAATCAAACCCACAACAAGATACCATTTAACACCAACCAGGATGGCTATAATAAAAAATACAGCCAACAACAAGTGCTGACAAAGATGGGTAGAACTTAGGGCTCTCATACATGGCTGGTGTGATGGTAAAATGATTCAGCTGCCTTGCACACCATTTGATAGTTCCTCAGAGACTTAAACATAGATTTCCCACATAACCCAGTAATTCCATTCCCAAGAGAAATGAAAACATGTCTTTGCAAAACAATGCATACATAAATGTTCATGGTCACGCTATTCACAATACCCCAAAATTAGAAACAAACGAAATGTTCAACTGATAAGTGGATAAACAAATATGGTATATCCACACAATGGAATATTGTTCAACAATGAAAAGGAATAAAGCACTAATACATGGATGAATACACAACCATATGGATGAATCTTGAAAACATTGTATTAATTGAAAGAAGCCAATCAGAAATCATTACAGTCTGTATGGTTCCATTTTTATTGAATGCTCAGGATAGGCAAATCCTTAGGGACAGACAGGTCATCAGGGGTTTCCAAGGACTGGGAAGAGGAGAAAATTGGCGGTGACTGCTAGTGAGTAAGTGGTTTCATTTTAGGTTGCTATTTATATTCTAAAATTAGATAGTTGGGATAGTTGCACCTCTTTTTGAAGATACTAAAAAAACACTGAATAGAACACATAAAAAGGGTGAATTTTACATCAGTTAAAACTATTATAGGGAAGCAGGTGTGGCTCAACCGATAGAGCCCCCGTTTACCATGTGTGAGGCCCCGGGTTCGCTTCCCGGGGCCTCCTTGTGAGAGCAGGCCAGCCCGCGCGGTGCGGTGGGCTGATGCAGCGGGACCTCACAGCAAGGGGGAGACAAGCAGACACGGAGAAAACACACAGCGAATGGACACAGCAAGCACAAGCAGCAAGGGGGGGATAAATAAATAAATAAATAAATCTTAAAAAAAAAAAACTATTATAAACAATATTTTTTCTCAACTTTCTGAAATCAGAGGACTCAAAATAGAAGTTGTTCAAGAACTGACAATTTTATTTATACCACATTTCAAATATGTATCAAAAATACAGTCCTCAATTATGAAATTAAACTTGCTGCTTAGTAATTTAGGCCTTAATAATAAGGTATTCCTGAGAACAATAACATGTGATGGTATAATAATAAGCTAAAATTCTAAACAATGGCAAAGTTGACAAAATTGGTTTGGAAGAGATCTTTATATTTGAATAGCACAGACTTGTAATAAGGGTATATAAGTATTTTTATAATAGCTTACATCAAGGCATTTAGTGAAGTTGACCTTCCTTTTGGAGAATTCAAGACATTTGCCTTAAACTAGATCAGAGGTTTTTATCAGTTTCATCAAATTGATAAATTTCATAATCATCAATTCTTCTAGCTAGACAGAACTTAAAGGAGTAAAATGTAAAGTTTGTGAACATTGCAATCTTTCTTTTCAAAAGTCCTAGAGTCCCAAATGGAAGAGCAGGATCTCAGGCACAGGATTTTCTTCTATTCATCTCAAGTTAAAAAATTTCTTTCTGCAACTAAACTAGATTTAAGTAATAAATACTTTGTAAAGGTAAAATAAACAGACACATATTTTATAAAATATAATTCATGAATCAGGTAATTCTTAAAAATTTATGGAATGTTTAAAAAATTTAATGATAGCTAAAACATCTGATCCATAAACAGATAGAACCTCACTTACTAGGAGGGCTACTCTTTTCTCACCTATTTTCAATTAGTATATATTTTGAACAGCATAATCCTATAACATGTAATTAAATTACCTTACAGTGGTTGCTTCTGAACTTATTTCTTGGCTATATTCATGACAAATCAGAACTTAGATAATAATACTGCTTACATTTAAATATAAATATCTCAATATGCTGAATAACTTTTGCATGTCTTTAGAAACAGATCACCTTATATATAAATTTAGGAACTTGCTTTATTCTATTTTCTATATAGCAATAAATCTGTGTCACCTACCAAATAAGATTAGTGCTAATTAGCATGAGATAAAGACCCCTGATGACCTTCCAGTCATCTCCTAAAGCTCAGCTCCCTTTTCTACTCTATATACTGGGAGTTCCCACCATTTGAAACAACTTCTAATATAATAAATTCCTGCCTTTGAATATTCTGATTCTGGAATGCCCTTACTTTTTGTACAAATTAGGTTACCATCTTTCTCATTATTCAGGACCAGTTCAAACTCTACCTGCCAGAATAATCCTCCTTTGAACTTCTTAGCCAAGAAAAAAAAAATTGTTCTTTCTGTGCCAATAGCGCTTGATTAGCTCTATAGAATGAAACCGTTCACAGCATTGCCTATATTTATATATCTATCTTCCTGATTAGCTGAGGAAAATAGTACCTTTCTATTTTTTTCCCCAAAACCTACCTTGATGTCTAGTTCATAAGTAGTTGATGACTATTTGCTGAATGAATTAAGGATGAACAAATTGAAACAAACAAACAAACGTATAAATGTGTCCTAAGTCTTGCCCAAATTGAGGAATATATAACCTATGTTGTGTGAGAGAATAATTGGAAAGGAAATTAGTTTTTTGTTTCCTTTATATTTCAGCAACAAAAAGGGGAAAGTGATATCTGCAAAAGTTAAGCCTACCTACATAAAAAATAAACAAGCAAAAAAATCACCAATATATCATGTTGTATTTTATTTGCCCTGGCTTATGAGAAACAGAAAGCAAAGTATATATGTACCTGCACACACATATGTGTATGAATGTAAAAATGTTTGCCACTATAAGGAGGAACTGCAAAAAAGTAATGAAACACAAACATTCTAGCATATGCTATGTGTGCTTTACAAGGATGGGCAATTTTCCAAAGAATTGAGGGATTGACCACTTGACGAATTGTCACTCTCTCAAAGTTCAAAGTTTCAAAATTAAAAGGCTAATTTTTTTAGAATTTAATTTCCTTATAAGGAATTTGAATTTAAGTGAATTGTAAGAATCTTTTTTTCTCCTTGAAAGCTAACTTGGCAATATGTCAGAGGACAATCTGGGTTTTAAAATTGCTACCAACTTGAATGTGAGCTTTCAGTTAAAAGACTTTCTGAGGTTTCTCAAGAAAATACCTTTTTAATGAATCAAGTAAACTCAAACTTTCACACCTAGACAGATAAAATCAGAAGGCTCAATTTTTATTAAGTGGGTTCAGACTCTCTATATCTTTATTCTCACTGTCACATTTGGTGGTCTTTCACTTCATATATGGGTCAGCAAATATGACAGCAGGAAACTTTAAAATTAGAAAGGCAATGTTTCTAAAATTAGAAAATTTTCTATTTAAAGGATCAAAAGATGTCTATAAGCATTGAAGTATATGAAGAATATGGAACAGACTCTCTAGGCATAATTTCATTCAATATAATATATGTTAAACCTCTACTTTGCTTCAGGAAATGGGTATGGAATAGTGAAGAATCTTTGGGTATGGAATACTGAAGAATCTTTGTCCTTACAGAACTTATATTCTAAATGAGAGAAACAAATAACAATAATTTGTAAAATATAAGGCATGTCATATGCTATTAATTATATGGAGAAAAATAAAGCTAGGGACGGGAATAGTAAGTTGGGAAGGAGAGATGAACTTTTAAATAAAAGAGTATAGAAGGCTGCTTAGTAAGGCTAATATATACTCATCTATCAACTAAAGGAGGTATCTGGGAGAGGAGCATTCTAGGCAGAGTAACAGCCAGTACAAAGGCCCAAGGTGGGAATTTGCTTAGCATTTTGGCCAAACTACAAGAACCAGAAAAAACAGTAATTTATAATATCACAAATACAAAAATCAGAAAAAAACTGTCAAGGTGCATGTATGTGTTTTGAATAACTTGAGAGATTTATGTCATTCCTTTTTTCCTAAAATACTAAAATTAATGGTTTTAAACTACAGATTGACAAAGCATTTAATCAACAAAAATTTATTGTGTGTCCACAATTATGGGATATGTAGTTGGAAGATATGTTATTAATTGTTTAAAAAATAAGACTGGGGTTCCATTCTCAACTATGTTATCAATCAGCTCTGTTACTTGAGACAATAAACTCTGAGTGTCTTCAGTCATAAAACAATGATAGATGTACTTTAAAATTCTTCCAGTTCATACATCCATGTATTGGAAATTCTGAATATCCATTGACCATCTCTCCTGAATAATTAGTGTGGCAGATGCAGTGGGTAAGATATTGGAATGGAAGGTGCACTTCCTTATATTTAGGGGCCTGCCTTGGGGAGGAGTTTAGAGATGGAGGAAGGAAAGATACTCTGCACACAGTAAAACTAATGTCCTGAAAGCAGTGCTGGCAGTAAGGGCTTTATGAGTTCAGAGCAAGAACAGAACCCTTAAGGCAAAGTACACCCAATATGTCTACATGGAAAAGACAACACTTGACTGAGGAATGGGTGGACCTGGGATAAGTACAAACTTAGGGGAAAATTATTTGAGGTCAAGGAACACAATGATCAAGGCCATGTAGTGACTTGAAGTAGTGATGAGGACAAAGCAAATGCTCAGTTTTAAAAGGTCTGTACATAAGAAGAAATATTTGATCTTAGTGTCCAAATATAAGGAAATGAGAGTTCTTTGAGGTTTTGGAATGTAAAATAGCATGAAAATAGAATTTGGAAAGAAAAAGTTTTGATAGCAGAGAGGACCAAATGACAAACAATCACAAAAGCCAAAGCATGAAGTTATAAGGACTAAATTGTATAGGTAAGACAAATTCTAAATGAAAAATGAATAAAACATTCAGCCGACTGTGTGAGGAAATGGAAAAGAATGATATCATCTAGTTTTTCATTCTAATGACTAAAAGAATTAAGAGCAACGTTTAGAATAAAACTAGGTTTGGTTTTGAACAAACAGCACAGGGTAATAATATCTAGCAGGTATTTGAGAATAAGACTGGCCTTAAATAAAAGTCAGATTAAAATCCTATAATAATAGTAGCTTTTCTGTATTGACAGCCTACTATATCCTAGAATTTATGCAAGGCACTTACCCAATCCCACACCAGCCCTAATTACTTATTTTATTTTTTTAAAGAAAGGACTTTTAGGTTTACATAATTACATACCTTGCTTATAGTCACTCTCATGCTAAGTGGTGAAACTGGGTTTCAGTCTCCCCAGAAGGTCACTGTTTTCAAAGAGGTTAAGACTGATAAATTTAAAGTCCAGATAAATACATTTACAGAAATTCATGAGTGTGCTGAATGTGATGAATCAAGAATTACATGGTAGGTTTAGAAAATTAGTGGTATTAAATCAAGGAAGTGGTCCTGATCTACAATTTAAAAGGAAAGAACATCGGGCAGCAATTAAGGAGAAGGAAGTTGTTTGGTACATTTAGGATCAGCTGGGATGAAGATTTGCAGATGGTAGAAGGAGCATTGGTTGAGCAGGAGCACAAGAAATTGCAAGGCAAGATTTGCATTTTAGCAAAGCTATCTGGTCAAAAGCTGGGAAGGCCCGGATCAGACTTTGATTTATCCCAAAAGCTGATGAATTCAGTTGTCTTAGAGGTTTTGGGTAATTACAATGAGGACAACATTTTAAGGAAAATTCTAACTGATTTTATACTATTTCAAGCTTAATATTGCTAAATCACATTTTAAATAATTCTTTTAAAATTATGAAAATTTCATAAGTAAAGGTTAATCTATTTCTGAACTCCTGTTCTGTTTCATTAATCTTTAATTTTTATTTTTGCCCCAGTCTCAAAAGGTTTACATTATTTTTCTAAAAGGCAATAACTGTGCTGTTTTATCTGATTATAAAATAAATGATTATTGTGAAAATAAATCATGGAGTAAAGACATTGCTAGAGGAAAAAAGTAAAAATCATCCAAAATCAAAACAGGGATGACTACTCTTAATATTTCAAAACATAAATTTTCAAAAATTTTCTGTGCATGTATATATACAACTTCATTTCTAGTAAATGCAGAAAACATAAGCTCCACCCAAGTGTAACCAATTTTCCAAGGATATGTATTAATTTAAAATTTTTCATATATTTCATTTAACTCCTGTTATTGTCTGATGCTATATTCAACCTGCTGATTTCCATAAGTGCCTCAATTTTCTAAAAACAAACAAAAACAAAAAAAATAATAGTTTTATGTGTTAGAACTTATTATATATTAGAGTCTCTTTGTTTGTACCAGAACTCTTGACTTAACTAGGATGTTCAAAACATAAGTAGAAAAATCATGTTTATATTTTTTTAGGATATAAATAATTACATTGACCTATGAAAGTGAGAACACTTTGCCACTTATTCTCAATGAACATAATAGTTGTAGAATATAAGGACATGTGACAAGTGAAAAACTTATTTCTAGAAAAAAGACATATTGTTTCATTTTTTGTCCCAATAAAATAAGCCAGGCTGAAGATCTCCTAGTATGCAAACTCATACATGAGACATGTATGTTTTAAGTCTTGGTGAAAATTAGTCTATTGACTCAGTTAATTAATATTATGAAATTGAAATCTGGCATATCATATGCATGAAATAAATACTTTTAAATGTTAAATGAATGCATGGGGATTCATTAACTCATTCACCAACTAACATTTATGGAGCTCATACCATATGTCATAGAATGTTATTATTAGGATATAGTGATGAACAAAATAATCCTTCTCTTCTAGGAGTTCACCATTAAGTGCAGGAAGAAAAAAAAGCAATAAACAATTAAAAACCAATGCCTAAGTACTATAATAAAAGCATGCACAGGATGTTTATGTTTTCCTGGGTGGTATATGAAATAACAACAAAGTTACTATGCACAGAGTGGTGATAACTGAATTCATTCATGAAGGATGAGTAGAAATTTGCTGTAATTTTACATTGTAATTTCCATTTTTTATGTTTATATGTTTATAAATGAACATACACATTTCAGAGCAGCAACTTGCTACAGATCTTTAATAAATATAAGAATGAGAAATAAAAGCTTTTGTTTTCTGATGTTACAGACTTTAGTTGTCCCTTTATATCAGAGTAGAAGATGCAGAAATAGAGGTCCCAAAATTTGATTGAGATCATGTTATTAATAGCTGAGCCAGGGAAACAAAGGTTTTAATTTAGATCTAAAGTTCTCCATTATTATTATTCCTTAACTGTCTAGATACATAAGACTTGGGAATGATGAAGCACCTGAATTCTAACAATTGAATTAATGGTATCAACATTTTAATTATATCTGGTGATACCAAGAATGCGGGAATTATAAGTCTTTTCCATTTGTGTGTTCTTGAGTCAATTGTTGCCCAAACCCTTACTGACATTTGAGAATGTCCATAAAATATAACCAATCTCTTGACATGGACAAATCTGGCCTAGAATCAGAGGCCCAGTATGTCAGGCAAGACAGTCACTTATAGCTGAAATTTCAGCAAAAATATATTAAAAAAACACCTACTATGGATGGAGATCTTATAAGTTGTGGGAGATACCACCTTCCACAGAACACAGATGCTATTCTATAGGGGCTCCCAATCACTCTGGTACTTTGTCTAAATCTATATATTAGATTATTTCTGAAGCCATACCCAGCCTTATTATTTTATTTTTTTTCCTATATATCTTGCTTTTTAACCCTGCCTGTAATAGAAATGCATTTCTGGCCAGTAATAAATAAAGACAGACTAAAACTGACTCTGGATATATTGTCTTTGACTGTAGTGTTCTATCTGTAAAAGTTATTTTGATAATTTGGTGTATCTATTTTTTTTTTTTAATTCCAAGTGTGGTTACTCAAATGACTCCCTATACCAGAATCTGCATGATTTATAACCTTTCATAACACTTGAATGCTGCATTTTTCTTAGAAATGAATTTCATCTAGCCCAACAGAATTTTCTGAAACCTATAAGCATAAAATTAAAATACCAGACACCTATGAAAATGGTTCTGTGAATTAGTGAAATTTATGTAACACATTTGATAGGACTCTAATAAGATAATTTCTTATTTATGTTTGAAATACATATGTATATCTTCTATCACTGGATCTTTCAGTTAAAATAATATCAAGACAAGCATTCTTGAATAAGGATCCTGAAAAAAATGGCTTCAAAGTATATTACAATCAAAAAAAGAGAGAATCTTTAAAAACTAATATGAGAATAAGAATTTACATGAACATTAGAAATCAACTCTTTTTTCATAACCATCTACTTTTTTTCTGATTACCAAAAATCAGTTGATAAGTATTAAGTTAATTTAACTCTTTAGAATGTTATAACAAAGAATTTATGTGTAAATTAATTACCTGTTTCTGGAAACATGACTTAAGTACTGCAATTCATTTTCTATCAATTAGAAGTTATGGAACAACTCAGTCCCTTTGCTTCTGGCTATGAAACCTATAAGAGAGTCAATAAGGATTGAAGAGACTTTAGTTTTGATTTAGTTTTGTTTTGAATCTATGTGCCTCTATGCGGATGTTCTGAATTGAGAGTAAGTTCATATAAACTAACAAAGAAGTTACTTTCTACTTAAGAATTAAGAAATTTATGTATCATCACATAGGTAGTAGCTGATGTGTAAATTATTACCTTAAAATCAATATATATGCCCTGGACTTTAATTGTTTTCAGGGTTGTTTATTTTTATAAATGAACATGAAGTATTTTTATAAATAAAAATAATATGAAGGGAAATTGATATATGAATGGTAGCAAATTGTAGGTGATTACAAATTCATAGCCCAATTTATAGCCTTTCACCTTATGAAAGCAAGAGCTCTTTGTTTCCCAATTCAGAACACCCAGATTGTGATTGAGGTAGAACAGTGCCTTATCTTACACAGGTATAGAAATATAAAAGCATCCACTACCAACCAGGCAATTGTTCTTTATAAAATATTTGTTATTATTCCCCCAGGAAACTGAGGTTGAAAAAAGTTATCTGACTCATCCATAACCAAAAGACCCATTTAAATGACATGGTAAAAGGCTACTTCCCAGGTAGGAAAGAGCCTTTGCATAAGGAGAATCAGCAGAGAAGAAAGACAAAACCTCTTGCAGGTATACAAAGCTGTTTTAGTTTCCTAGGCTGCTCAAAGCAAATACCATGAAATGGATTGGCTTAAACAATGGAAATAGAGTAGCTCACAGTTTTGAGGCCAGAAAATGTCCAAATCAAGGCATCATCAAGGCAATGCTTTCTTCCAGAAGACTGGCTGCTGGCCATCCCTGGCTCCTCTGACACGTGCCAAGGCACAAGGCTGAGTCTCCTTGTCTCTTCCTTCTCTTCTGGGTTCTGTTTCAGCTTCTTGCTTCCTGTGGCTTTCTCTTTCTCTATGTCTGAATTCATTCTGTTTATAAAGGACTCCAGTAATAGAATTAAGACCCATCCTGACTGAGGTGAGTCACACCTCAACTGAAGTAACCTCATCAGAAGGCCCTACTTACAATGAGTTCACACCCACAGGAAATGATTAACTTCAAGAACATGTTTTTGTAGGGTATGCACATTTCTAAACTATCACAAAAGCTAATCTTTGACTATAAACCAACCCATTTCTGCCTAGGAAGGGCTTAGTCTCACAAAGGCACCCAGATCCACCAGGTGTGGCCAAGAACACTGTCTGTGCTTATATACGAGGGAGGGGAAAGGCTAATGAATGAAAAGGAGAGCAATGGAACTGACCTGCTTAGTAATTTGGTTTTCCAGTTGATAAGAAAAAATAAGCAAATGAAAGAACATATTTTTTCCTTTGTCACATTTGTCATACAGCTAAATCAAGATTTGTCCAACAATAAAGCAGGTGGCCTAGTGAGGGAGTCATCAGCCCTTACCTATTAGCACTACAATAAACATTCATAAAAGCAGAAGCTGGATGACCATCTGTCAAGGGTATTGGCCAACACTAGCTGTACGTCTGTGTCCCTTCCATTTCTGAGATCCAGTAATTTTATGTTGAAAACTATATTTTCAATGCTTTATTTTTCATTTTAAAGCAAGGAGGTGGTGTAGGTAGAAAAAACATCATTTGAATGTAAATATATCCCAACCCATGGATATTCACCAACTCCTGCCAAAATATTCATTTTATATAGGTTAGCATTTTTGTTGTATAAATGTACTAAGTTTGAATCAGGAGAAAAACAAAGTATTTTATTTTTAACATGCAACTTAAATGTTAAACTTCTTTTGGTTGATATCTTTTTTATTGCAATAAAATGACACTGGAAGTTCTATCTAAAAATAAAATATGTGTCTATAAAATGCATTCATCAGTTATTTTTTCCCTCTTTCATCGTTTAATTGCCTGATTTTTCCATAAATATGCTAAAAAGGAACAGAATGGATTAGTTGAGCTCAATTTACTTCTCTGGACAAGATCTGAGCATTTAAAGAGATCAAACCTATTTATAACAATTTTGATTCCAACATTTCCCAGGTTAGAATGTCTTTCTCTTTTTATTTCAGATTTAAAAGTTCCACATATCACTTTACTAATTAGATTTTTTTTTTACTTCCAATAGCTGTGAATATGCTTCTCATTGTCATACCATTGAACAAAGTAGGATACTTAAAAGCAGCTTTAAAGTTGAAGAAATTAACAATATGCCCCCATATTAACTGTAATCTGCTTAAACATCTTAGTTGGCATTGTGCTATGATAGAGATAAACTAAATCAAAGCAGATCTGTTCTGAACTATTTTCAACTTCAGCACATCACGTAAAATGGCTACTTGTTCCATATGTTGTTTATCGTGAAATGAGAAGGATATTTTATATTAAACATCTGCCTGCCTATTGCTTCCATAACCACATTCAAGGGGAAAAAAAGTTGCAAACTTCATCAACAGCATTTTATGACCTTTAAATATACAATATAATAACATTGCCTTTATATTGGCAATAAACTAGACATTCAGCTTTGATAAGATTTTCAGAGGGCTTTTGTTGCCAGAATCCATAGTGAAGCTCATAGCAGTGCAGGGAAGTGTATGTGTGACTCCGACCAATGGGACCATATGAGGTTTGAGAGTCTTTCTTTCTGTATTTACTGTTTTAAAAATCCTTCAGAATTTCCCCTGAGTTTCAGTTAATTTTCAATCTCATTCATAGATGTCTAAAGCCTTCCATAACCTGACTCCAATATATGCTTCAAACAAGCCCTAACATTTCTGAGTTCTCTTTTGAAAATGAGCTGTTGGTTTTCCCCAAGTGTAGCTTCACTGTCCAGCTTTTGCACTTGCCTTTCACTCTTCCTTCCAGTCCTGCCCTCTGCCTTCCTCTAGGAGATGGCAACTCAAACCCTGGTCATAGTCTTCCTCTTTCATGAATCCTTTCCACTAAACACTCAAAGACTACTGTAGCCTACAGTGTTGTTTCCATTCTGTGTATTCCTACATGTCTCAGCTTTAGTCATCTTCTGAATACTCAAACCTTGGCCTTTTAAAAGTTATTTTAATGGTTATTTAGTGTTATACTATGTTAGGTCTATAACTGGTAACTTTACATAGGTTGTTATCGTTTACTCCTTGAGAACAGGAATCATCTCTTATTTTTATAACATTGTTAGGAGTTTTTATTAATTAATGTGACATCATATTCTAAGAAGGAATTTTTATACTTAGAAAATCAAAGTAATTTTATGACCCTAAAATCAGGTATCATTTCTCTCTTACCTGTTGAGAAGAAAGTAAAGACAAGCAAGGGGGAAAGAGTTGTATCTGTGTCTAATCATCTATTCTAAAAATATACAATATTTCCCATCCATGCAAATATATACATTGTCTATTAGACTGAGTGAAACAAGCAATGTTCAGTGATTTCTTAGTTGCAAGACAAAAATATTTCCCCAAATGTTTTAGGTTGCTAAATGCAAAAATACCAGACATGGGTTACCTTTTATTATGGGAATTTATTAGAGTAAAATCTTACAGTTCCTAGGCTGTGAAAATGTCCAAATCAAGGCATCATCAAAGATGCTGTCTCACCAAAAGTCAGCTGCTGGTGGTCCTGGACTCCTGCCAGGAGACAAGGCAAAATGGAAGCCATACTCTGCCTTCTCCTCCAGACTCACTATCTCCCTGAGCTCAGCTGTGGGCCATCAGGCATATAGCTCATCTCTCCCAGGGCCTCATCTCTTCAGCTTCCAGCTGCTCCGCTGATTCCAGCCTCTGTGCTCTCTCTCAGGCTCCTGTGGTTTCTCTTTCTGTGGCTGTGGGTGATCAGGGAGTCCTCTCTCACATGGCAGGCTAAAATGGCAGCTCTCTTTCTCTGTGTTCCATTTATATAAGACTCCAGTAAAAGGATTAGGACCCACCCTGGTCCAGCAATCTAATCAAGGGCCTTAACTGAAGTGATCTAATTAAAGGTGATCTAATCAAAGGTCCCTCATCTGACTCTAACCAAATGGTCTGACGTAAAACAGGTTCACATGCACAGGGACGGGTTACTTAAGAACATAATTTTCTGGGGTCCACAAAAAACTCAAACCAGACACCAATCTTACAAAACATCTTTATGCAATGGTTCTGAACACTAGCTGCAACAATTAATTAGAATCAGACGAAGATCAGGCAGCCATACCTTTAAAAAGTTTCCCCAGGTGATGCTAATATGAATCCAGGATTAAATATCCTGGTTTAAAGGGAAGTTACCATTAATAAAAGTGGCTGTTTGGGAGGCAAAGAATAAACAAGCCCTGCTCTAAAGACTGATCCATAGAAATGTGGACTCACCTTCTAGTCCATACTAAAAGATGGATAAGACTATCTGTTTCCATATACATGCAACTGCCTATATTAAAGTTTTTAAGTTTTGTGTTCCCTTCAGCCCAAAACTGTGAATTATTTTTGGATGGTAAGGTACATACAGAATTTCAGTTCAATTAAATTCAGTTCATGAAACTAAAATAAATTGTATAGTTCCCTGCTACTCCTTCTGTACTTTCACTATTTTTTTCCTGGGTACTGCCTTTATGCTGAAATTCTGTGTTTTGCTACCAGAAAATGGTTGAAATCTCTGGGTCCAGTGATATAGAAAATAGTTGAAAGAAGTGGGCATTGCATGGGTTGAGCTGTGTAGGTCTATAAATTAAGAAGGCAAGAGATGGTGCACGATGTAATGCAAAAGAAGCAAAGTCTTATCACGGCTAGCAGCCATTTAGTCTAAATTTAACTGGGGCTATCTAACGAGTGCTTCTCAAGTTTGGTGGGAATAGGAATGATCTCTGAGTCTTGGTAATAGAGAGTGCCCGGAACCCACTTCTTTTTGATTCGTCATATCTGGAAAGTGCCATGGGAAACTATGGTACAGGTGTTCCCTGAACTACTCTTTGAAAACATCCTCAATGCTGGTTGCACATTAAATTCACATGGGATGCTTTTAAATAACACTCTATCATAGGTCCCACACTGATGCAAGTAAATCTGAGTCTCTGGGAATAAGGGCTTGCTATGTTTTAAAAGCTCCCTAAGGGAACTTCTGGGAAGATGGTGGACTAGTAAGACACGGGAATCTATTCTCCAGGAAAATACTAGACAACAGGCTGAAACAGCCCCAAAATAGATCTTCTAGGGTTTAGGACAGCAGGTGAAGGCTGCACACCACCCAGAGGAGAGAGGGACAAAAGAGAGAAATCGTGATGACAGAACCGTGAGTTGGAACCAGCAGCGGCTGCTGCTGCCGGCACCCTCCCCCACACTCTTTAGAATTCTCGGGCCTCTGGGCCTGCGACTACAGACAAAGGGGGTTCCAGGGATCTACCACTCCTGGAAAGGGGAGAGAGAGGGACACAGCCTTAGGCTGACTCAGGTTCTAGCTTGGACTAATTGTTGAGGACTCCACATGAGAGGAGAGAGACAGCCTGGGGCTGACCCTGCTTTTGATTTGCAGGTTTGGTCAGCCCTGTCCCGAGAGCCCTTCCAGGACGGGTGGGGCTGTGCCATTGTTTGCCTTGGAGCCTGCAAGGGCCTAAAGATATACAAAGCTCCCAATCTCCTCCTTTACTAACAGGGACTGATTGTTGAGGATTCAGAGAGAAGTGGAAATATTTCCTAGCTGGGAAAAGGGAGAGGGCTGCCAGAGAAGACTGGAGAACTCTCTCAAAAAGTTTGAATTACAAGGCTCTTAGCTCCCAGACAAGAAGCTCTATTACATTGATCTGGTCTGTGTCACAAGAAATTCACTCCAACCAGGCATTGAATTGACAGCTGCCAATGAGCGCCATCTCCTGGCAGACCAAGGAGGTGCACATGAAAAAATTAAATAGGAGAGGCTTTTCCTGGCCTCTATAGCCTCCCTGCCCAAGGCCCTAGGAAACGAATCTACAACCAATTACTAGGTCCAGTGCCCAGTTTTGAGCAACCAGAAGGACAATCCTAACAATCAAACTTGAGCCAAAAATCAAAGAGCTGTGGTAACTCACAGCTTCCTGCCACTAAAACCCTATAAAACAGAAAGAGATAGAGCATCTAAGTAAAATACAACCTAACCAGGTGCCTAAACACCAGCAAAAAATTACGAGCGATACTAAGAAAATAGAAGACATGGCTCAAGAAAAGGAATACATCAAAGTCCCAGAAGAGATGCAGAATTTGAGAGAACTAATCAGTGAGATGAGCACAAATTTCCAAAATCACATTAATGAGATGAAAGACAATATAGTTAAAGAGATAAATGACATCAAGAAGACATTGAGCAAATGCAAAGAAGAATTTGAAATCCTGAACAGAAAAGTAATGGAGCTCATGGGAATGAAAGATACAAGAGGTGAAGTCAAAAACATATTTGAGGCATACAACAGCAGACTCAAAATGATAGAAGAAAGAATAAGTGATACTGAAGACAGAGCAGTTAAAATTGAAGAGAGAAAAGAACAGAGGAGAGAAAAATGGAAAAAATTGAGCAGAGGCTCAGAGAGTTGAATGACAACACAAAAGGCAACAACATACGTGTCATGGGAGTTCCAGAAAGGGAAGAGAAAGGAAAAGGGGCAAAAAGAGTATTTGAGGAAATAATAGCTGAAAATTTCCCAAGTCTCACAAAAGAAATGAACTTACATGTCCAAGAAGCACACTGTACCTCAATGAGAATAAATCCAAATAGACCTACGCCAAGACACATACTATTCAGAATGTCAAATGTTAAAGATAAAGAGAAAATTCTCAGAGAAGCAAGAGAGAAGCAAACGATCACATACAAAGGATGTCCAGTAAGACTTAGTGCAGATTTGTCTTCAGAAACCATAGAGGCAAGAAGACAGTGGTATGATACAATTAGGAAACTGAAAGAGAAAAACTGCCAGCCGAGAATTCTTTATCCAGCCAAACTGTCCTTCAAATATGA
>JAQZBX010038485.1:0-23399 GCA_029593785.1 Cabassous unicinctus | reverse complement strand
GGACCCTCGGCACATCACAGCAACTCCCTGCCCACCAGCCACCTGGCAGACCCTTTGGGCAGGTCGAACATCTTTGGGGGCCTCGGGAATCTGGGAAGCAACGCCTTTGGAGGCCGGGGCAGCATCTTCACCCACAAGAAGCAGCTTCGCTGCACTGCCTGTCCGGCACCCACGAGGCCTGGAACCGGCTCCACGCGGCTCCACCCTCCTTCCCTACGCCACCGCCGTGGCCCAAGCCCTTGGACATGGAACACGTCTCTGCTCTGACCTACCACGACAGGAGCCGGCCAAAGGCAAGGAGGATCGAGACTGGGACATCCTGGAGAAGCGACGCCTGCCGAGCCGGGCCCCGCCCGCATCCGGCCTCAAGGTAGGCCACCAGGTCAGCAGCTTCCTGCTCCGCCGCGGCCACAGAGAGCCGCCGTCCGCCAAGCCCGGCGTCAGGGAGAGCCGTTCGCCGGCCAAGGAGGCCGGGTATCAGCGGCCGCAGCAGTAGGCGCCAAGGTAGCACAGGGGTACAGCCTGTGCCTGCTGGGTCCCGAGCCCGAGCATCGGCCGCTCCAGAGCGCCCTGAAGGTCAAGGAGGAGGGCGGTGAGTACCGGGAGCTCACGCAGCCAGGGGTGTCCTGGAGCGGACGAGGGCCCCCGGCGGGCCGCCAGCGCCAGAGCACGCCGCCGTGCTTCTCATCCCTGAGCCCCGTAAGCGCGCCTACTGAGCGCGCGAGCCGCTCGAGCGTAGTCCCGATCGCCGGCTGAAGACGCGCCGCGAGGAGCGCGCCCGGTGACCTTCCCACGCCTCGGGCCAGCGACCGTGGCTCTGCCCCCGGGGATGCTGGCCAAAACCCTGCTCCGCCCCGCTTGGCGCGCGACCCCGTCTGGTGACTACGGGTGGACCCCCAAGCTGGGCCCGCACAGGAGTCGCCCCTCGGGTCCGAGGCGCGTGGGGCTGCCGGCGTGCAGTTCCGCGCAGGTGGAGGCGCTGTAGTCCCGGGACACGTGACGAGGGCTGGAAGAACAGAACAGACCCTCTGACAAATTCACTGCTGTGAGCTTTTGTAATGTAAGTTAGTAGAACCTAAGCACAGTTCCTCAGTCCTGGGGCGCTTCCCCATGTGCGCGGGGAATAAGACAGACAGCTTTTCTGGAGGCGCTCTCTTGCTTTCTGAGCCGGAGAAGAGGAAGTTGGGGAAAAAATTCAAGTTTGTACATTGTTTTCCCAAAGGTGATATGCATTTTTAATAGATTTTTATTTTTTTAAATTTTGTGATCTTTAGATATTTTAAAGAAACAACCAAAAAAAAAAAAAAGGCTTTTGCTTTTTGGTCTTTAGTTGAATTTGCAGTTGAAGGCCTCAGATCCCTCTCAAAGAACCCAAGGTTTTCATTGTCTTTTTTATGGAGGAGAAAAGGGTCACTTTGTCCAACACACAGTGAGGCTCCACTCAGGCCCCCCAGCGACCTCGGTACTTGGAACCGAAGTTAAAGATATATATAGAAAAGATTAATAATAATAATGCACAAAGCTTTGGATTTGCCTTACTCTATTATGCAGAAATATAAGAGAATTTTTTTGTTTGTTTCAAAAACAACAACAAAGGAAGCAAGTGTAAATAATCTATTAATATAAACATGGTGTTAAATTCCTAACCTGAGTAGACTTTATAAAAATGGTTTCTAGACATCTCTCTGGTTATTTGTTTAACATGGGCACAAAAACCCACTCTCTGTCAGATGGAAAAAAAACAAAAGTTTAATTGCAGCATCTCTACTTCAACTATGCAAGCACCCAGAGACCTCACCAGGCTCTGTCTGGCTGCAGGAGCAGCCTCCAGCCCCAGCAATGCATGTGGGTTCAGAGCATAGGGCGGTAGCAAGGACAGTTTCTGTTGGCCCTTGTGCCAATCCTGCAGTGTTCTTGGAATCTGTATACCAGACAAGTAGAATCTTAGATGAGAGTCTAACAGTTGAGTACAAAAATTTTTTTTGTATATTTTCTCTTCTGTGTGAAGGCAACAGGTGTTTGCTCAGTGTTGTTCCTGCAGAACCCAGCATGGTTTCCTTTTGTTTTGGGGTTTGTTTTCATAGTCAGGCATCCCCACCTCCAGTTGTAAGCTCTCCTTTTCCTTTCTGGGTGTCCTCAGTTTGAGTCCCTGCTGGACTCCAGGGCTTCCTTGAGCCAGCCCTTTTCTGCTGTTTGCTTTGTTCATTTCTGTACTCTTCACCTATTTTTCATTGTGGGCTCTGGTGACATTAAATGTTTTGTTCCAATGTCAATCGGTGAAGATAAATAAAACCTTGATTTTGGTTGGGAAAAAAAAGACTTAAACATACCCTGAATTTTTGTTGTCTAACAATTACAGAAACTGTTGGCCATCATTGTCAACACCAACAAACAGGATGCACTTTCTAAATAATAGCAATGTACAGAAATGAAAGCAAAACAATCTTTGTCATTAAAATAAACAGAATAGTAAAGAGTTTATAAATATAAGAAAGAAACTGCACATACAAGATGAGAGATTAATCAAAAATTATATTATTAAAAATAAATGCTTATACAAGATATCTCTCATTTCAAGAAAAAGAAGAATACAATCAATATAGAAACTAGACAACATAGAGTTCAGAGAAAAAATAAGACAAAATACAATATATGAATATTATATAAGTTAAAATGTGCCTAAATATTCAAGATTTAAAGGAAATTAATGCAAAGTTTAATTATTTGAAAAAGTTAGTGAACAGTGATTAACCGGTGAAAGGTTGGTAAACAAAGTTTGAACATTATGTTAATTATTAAAAATTTTTTGGAAAATAACCAGACATAATTCTACAAAGAAAATCTTAATGTTAAGTTAAAAGAATACAAATCACTTGAATTCAAAATATATAAAATAAATATTGTAAAAGTTTAAATGAAAATCAAATAATTGGAAAATAAAGAAAACACAATTTCTTTAACATATATTCTGAATAGAAGAGAAAATGAAAACTGCAATTCCAAATATTATCAAGGAGGTTTATAATGGAAATTTTGTCAAATTATGTGACTAAAATTTATGAGATGTCAAAAACTTTGGATGCATTATCTATTCTTAGGTTTATACATTAACTCTATTAAATATTTAAAAGACCAAAGAAATTAACTGAATTATTTATTTATTCCTAAACATTTTAATAAACTTGTAGAAATCAGAAGAAATGAAATCTATTTTAAATCAAACTGAAATTAAAGAAATACTAATTACTGAATTTTGTTGACACATCACAGAATGGTAGGATTTTCAAATGACTAGCAGGTAGACACAAAAGAGATCTTACGGCATGCTAATATTTAACCACATATATTTACAAAAGTTCAAGTGTTAAAGCATTGCAAGATAAGATTCTTCATTTCACTTATGTTCCATGAAAATATTCTTTTCACAAATTTAAATAACAACGATTTACCAAATATTTTAGGGATGAATGGAAATCAAAAGTTGCAAATGCCAAAAATAAAATAATAAAATTTTGTACATATATATTATATACATACACATTTGTAGTATTATTCTAGAAAACCATGAATAAAAGTACCTGAAATGGTTGGGATAATTCTATGTTCTTTAATATTTTTAAATATTTTCCAAATTTTCTCCAATGTTCACAGATTTTTTTTCTATAACTTAATTCTATCAAAATCTTTTATTTCGATCTAAAACCAAATATTAAAGATTATTTATAAAATACTATTTGTAAAATATTATTTATAAAGTATAAAATATTAAACAGTATTTATAAAAGACTATATTATTATAACAAAAGGCATTGGGTATTCCAAGTTTTGCAAGAATTTAAGTATTGTGATGATAGTGGCCAGAATTTATTAGTACTAGGTAAAGTTTTAAAATTCAAATCTGATTTAATCTTTATGATATCTCTATGGATTTGAAGTTATCCATAGAGCTATTCACAAATGAATTAATTTAGAAAAACACACATTAAAACCACAGGTTTAACACATATTTCTTGGCCTCCAATTATTTTGTTAATTTCTAAAAATATATTCTTGAAAATGTTCTAGAGCACATATGGTCAAGTAGATGATGATTCAACAGAAATACAAACTAATTAAAGGACGCTGCTGTATTTAAACAGAGATCAAGTAAATAACCAAGTAGGAAAGAAAGAAAATATGAACTGAGATTCTCAGCACCATTGTCATTTTAAATACCTGGAGCCCTCTCTCTAATGAAAGCACTTTTTACCTCTTTGTCCCTAAGTCTTTAAATGACAAGGTTAGCATAAAACACAAAGGCCATTTGATCCATTCACAAGGAATAGGACTTCTTTGGTTTTATAAAAGTAAAAATCTTGGTGCCATAAGAAATGGTGACTCCAAAGAGGTGGGAGGCACAAGTATAGAAAGCTTTGTGCTTCCTGAATTAGAATCAATTTTCAGTATAGCATAGAGAATGGACCTGTAGGACACAGAGATTGTGATAATGGAAACCGTTATTTTTGAGCCAGTGGGAATGATTATCATGATTTCAGTGTCAAGGATATCAGTGTAGGACAGGGCTAAAATTGGGGTTAATTCACAGAAAAAGTTAATTGCACTTTGCAGAAAAGCAAACTGTTCATGCAAAGAGCATTGATGAAGGAGTCAATAAAACCAGTCATGTAGGACCCGGTGATAAGGGTGCAGCACAGTCTCTTTTACATAAGCACTGGGTATTGAAGAGGATTGTAGATATCTAGATAGTTGTCATTGGTCATTGAAGAGAGGAGGAAAAATTCAGTGACAGCCAAGAAAAAAGACATCTTTATGAAGCAGCTCATGAATCAAATAAACATGTTGGAGGTCAGGAAGTTCTCTAGTGTTTTAGGTGTGAGACTGAGGCAGGCTAGTTAGGGAATCAATAGATGAATCTGGAAGTTGGCAGAAAAACTGTCACCATTAAACACATGGCCATCAATACACCACAGGATGGCTGGTGGAAGACCTTTGTGAAAACTCCCATTCAGAATGAGATTTCCTCTGGAAGCCAGGACAAGCCCCAAATATTCTCCAAGGGCCTTATCATTGGGCCCTTCCAGAGGACTGATGGGTGGGATGACCAATCAAAACAGCAAACATCAGGGACTCTTCCACTGTCATTAGCAAAGGGGCAGTATAATTAATGTTTAAAAAGCAAGCAACAAAACAGAACCACCCCTGTTCTTGCCTTTGCCCCCTTCTCTTGCCTTCTCTCCCCTTCCTGGAACACCATGCAAGTAAAACCTGGGCATTTGTAATCTGTAATGGTGAATTGTAGTCTGTAAATTATCACTTTTTGGCTTTCCCTCTACATGGGACCCTTAATCTGTTATTTTCTCCCATTTCTCTTCCCTCCCTTCCTTAATAAATTGGCCTAACTAACTTGGCTTGCTCTTGAAATTCATTTCTAGTAGCTTAGCCAAGAACCTAGAGAAAACCTGGCAACAAGACCATTGAGTAAGAGAGACCAAAGAATAACACATGACTGAAGAAAAAGTACATTGGAGTGTGAAGCTAGAGATCCATGGAATTTATCAATATCATGCCTTCATTCCCAGAAATAGAAATCAGGTATATCAGGAGAAATAACATAAAAAGGAAACACCAAGATCTCTTCAGATTCTTTCAATCCCATAAGATGAAGTCAGACACATTTGAGTTATTCCTAATTCCCATAGCATTCAACTCTTATAAAGTGTTGAGCAATCAAAGGTGATACTAGCATAAATGACTTCAAAATTGCTTTTGTTTATAAGAATGATTTGGAATTAAAAAAAAAAGTGAATCAAGCAATTGATTATAAAAAGTAGTTCACAATAAATGATGACAAAAATCTTTGACTGCAAGTATAAATATATATATATATATATATATATACAAATCATCATTTGGATATTTTATAATGAGACCCATATATATTGTATAATTTGAATGGACTTAGCACTCTTATAAATAATTCCTTTTATTACCACATTTATGCAGATATAAACATTTATCATAGTTATTACTATCATACATATTTTTTAGGTGAGAAAAAAGCACATATAATTATGTAAAATACAGAGTCATGCCATTATGTTGGTCCTCTGATTCTACCAAGATTAGCTAAGTCCAGAAATCATGCTCTCAACACTACTGTTCTACTTACATATAATTTCAGAAAAAAACAGAAATAAATTACTTATATATAATTTCAGAAAAACAGAAATAAAACACATGAACCTCTTGATTGATGCAGAAAAGGCATTTGACAAAACAAAGCACCATTTTTTTATAAAAACACCCCAAAAGATAGGAATAGAAAGATGTTTTCTCAATAGGGTAAAGTGTGTATATGAAAAACCTACAGCTAAGATTGTAGTCAATGGTGAAAGAGTGAAAGCTTTCCCTTTGAAATCAGGAACAATACAAGGATGCCCGCTATCACCACTATTATTCAGTATTGTTTTAGAAGTTCTAGCTAAAGCAATTAGGCTCTACAAAGAAACAAAAGCCACCCAAAAAGGAAAGGAGGAAGTAAAACTTTCACTATTCACTGTTGACATTATCCTATATCTAGAAAATCCTGAAAAATCTACCACAAAGCTACTAGAATTAATAAACAACTTCAACAAAGTGGTGAGATAGAAGGTTAATACACAAATTGAGTGCTTTTAATTAGTATAATCAAATGAAAATGATATCTGGCAAATTTCCAATGAAGGAGCTGATCACATGGTATGAGAGAGAGTAAGTATTGGGAGGGTCAGGTGAGAGAAAGATGAAAATTAATTAATGTATGGCTCATTCTGGAAATTTCAGTATTATAAGGGGGCCTTACGGAAGATAAGAAAGGGAAGTTAAAAAATAATCAGAGATACTAGAGCCAAATATGAAAAGCATTCTGAGATAGCTAATATGAGTATTAAAGCATAATTTAAAACAAATAATATATATTACTGATTCTTATGATCAGCAAATAAAATGTACTAGGTATTGCTTCTATATACCAAATAAATAAATGTGTGCAAGCTACTTGAAAATTTCTACATAAGAATAGATATTCAGGCAGTTGAAAAAATTTAAATCGCATACATGTTAGAACCAGAATAAATATAAATAAGGTGTGAAAGCCATGATATTTCACAAAATCATTTAAAACTACATGCAGTATATAGAATAAAAGAATGAAAATTTCAGAAAAATAGAAATGAGTAAATGATAATTAATAAGTATCAATTATTAGAAGGAAAAATCTTCCAAGCAACTATGCTTTATTAAATTCTGTGATTGGAATGAAAAATCTTATATAATTTAAGTAAGGAGTGATTGGAATGTAAAATCTTATATAATTTAACTAAGGAGTGACTATCATCTATCTATAGATAGATAATGACTTCAATATGTACTTACATTATTGTATTATAATGTTTAATAAATTTTTCCTTATAACATTCATTAACATATATTATTATATTTTAAAGTGAAGTGTTCAGGATTTAGATTCCTGTAAAGTACTTAAAAGAAGAAAAGGAAAATATAAAAGCAAATGTATAATATATATACATATACATGCACATACAGAGATCTTACCACATGAGCTACCTTCAGTCACTCCAAATATTGAAGACTGATTCTCTTTGTAAGAGGTTTTATTCTGATACATAAGGTATCAGAATTTTCTAATCGCTTAGCTGCAATTCTTTAAGTAATACATGCAAATATAACTCATTTTTTACTTATTGACCCATCCTAACTATTCAGTAAATTCATTTGAAAATGGATGCGTCTATAAATTGTTTATATATCTATAAATTATTATGCCAGATTTAATATATACTTTGAAAAATAATTCTAGAAATATAATTTTCAACTGAACTAACATTTGTTTGAATACCAGTATGGAAATGGCTCCCGATATAGCACAAAAATGTATAAAAATGACAACCCCCAGTCCAAGAAACAGAGAATATTTACTACTACAAATAAAATAGTTCCTCAAAATTGAGGAATGAATAAACATAAGGGAGGAATGCAACTATGGACTATAGTAAACATTATTAATATAGCAGTGGAATAACTTGTATCATTGATATAAAGGCAGTGGCTACCAGAGGTTCTGAAGGGAAGGAGAGGGAAGAATAGGTGTAACATGGAGCATATTAGGGACATTGAATTGTTCTGCATGACATTCCAATGCAGATACAGGCCATTATACTATTTGTCAAAGCCTCTAAAATTACATGGTGCAAAGTATAAACTATAATATAAACTATAGACCATATAGTTTATAGGCAATGCTTCAATATGTGTTCATCAATTGTACCAAATGAACCACACTAATGAAAGAAGTTGTTAATGGGAAAGTATGATAGGAGGAGCAGTTGGGGTGTATGGGAGTCCCCATAAAATTTTGATGTAACATTTATGTAATCTAAGGCTTCTGTCAAAATAAATTGAATAAAATATCCCATTAAATAAAACAGTTTCTTCCATCTGTCCCATAAGATCTAAGCCCCCTCTCATTCTGAAACAGAGCAAACATCACCATCCCAAAATCCTTGTAATTGAGGAATGAACAACTATATGGGGGGAATGCAACCATTTACTAAGTAACCTTATTAATATTGTAGTAATGGAAGAACATACAACATTGTTATAAAAATAGTGGCTACCAGTGATTCTGAGGGAGGAGGGAGGGAATAATACGTGGAACATAGGACATTTTTAGGGCATTGGAATGAAGTATAAACCAAAATTTAAACTATAGACCTTGGTTAGTAGCAATGCTTCAATATTTATTCAATTGTAACAAATATATCACACATTTTTAAAATGTTATTAACTGGGGATGATGCAGGATGGGGAGAATGTGGGGTATGTGGAAATCCCTTACACTTTCAATGTAAATTTTCCATAATGAAAAACATTATGATATTAAAGAAAAAATCAAAAGTAAATTATCTTTACATAACATGTATATATAACTTCATGCATCTTTAAATACACCCTAACATATGCTAAAATGTTATCAATATTTAGTAAAATATATATTTGCTGCATGTTGTGAAGGACACAAATATGAATAAGCAAACTTTTCTCTCAAGGAGATTACAGTCTTGGAGAAAAATAATCCCATACAACCAACATATCTTAAAAGAGCATCAAGTTTCTCATTGATTCCTTTCAATATATACATCAAATATGTTGGCCTACTTCATTCCTTTGATTACCATGCAATCAGTAAAGGATAGTAAAGACAGTACTGAAAGATACACCTTCTAATGGTCATGTTGTAACAATGTCTGTGAGAGTTCATTCACCTGGGTTTACATTAAAGAATATTGAGTACAGAAATCTCTCTCCATTGTAAAGTATAACTTTCCTTTTAAAATGACAGATTCATTATTAGGAAAGCTTTTCTGAATGATTTGGAACCATAAAAATGTCTATAGGTACATCCACATTGCTTCAGGCATTATTCTACAGCTAGTCCTTCATTTATTTACACACAGACACAAACACACATACACATTTACTTATTAAGTCCATGAAGTTAGAGTGTCACACTATAGATATTTGGATATTAAACTCTTCTGTATATAACAGAGAACTTACTCCATTTCTCATAAAGATCAATTTCTATGTAATTATAAATAATAATGCCCCATCATAGATAAATGATTAAAATTTAAGTTGTCATAGCAAAATGACCCCACATATCATGAGAGTTCCCTATATAGGTATTCTGTTTTATTGCAAATCATTTTATTAAGCTTCACAGAAATTTTGTTATTTACAAATTGGAGATTTTAGGTAATACTGGATTTAAAAATTCTATCAGCACCATTTTTCCAACAACATGTGTTCATTTCTGCCTGCATCACATTAAGGCAATTCTCACAATATTTCAAACTTTTAAAATTTATTACTATTTGTGCTATGGTAATGTGTGACCAGTGATCTTTGGTGTCACTACTGTAATTGATTTGGGGCACCATGAAATGTAAACATGTAAGATGGCTAAATTAAAAGATAAATGCTGTGTACATTTTATTCTCCAACTGCTGGCTGTTCCCTTGTTCTTCTCTCCCTCTATCTAGGCCCCCTGCTGCTTGAGACACACACAGACTGAAATTAGGCCAATTAATAACCATACAATGGCCTCTAAGTTTTCAAGAGAGAGAAAGATGCTCAAGTCTCTTGCTTTAAATCAAAACGCATAAATGATTAAGCTTCCTGAGGAAAGTATGTGGAAAGCCCAGTTAAGCTGAAAGCTAGGCCTCTTGTGACAAACTGAGTCAAATTGTGAATGCAAAGGGAAGTTTTTAAAAGAAATAATAGTGTTACTCTATTGAATGATAAGAAAGCAAAATAGCTTTATTGCTAATATGAAGAGAGTTGATGTGGTCTACATAAAAGATCAAACCAGCCACAATATCCAGAATGTATAATGAAATTTTACCACTCAACAATAAGGAGTCAAATAGCAAAATTTTAAAAAGGGCAAAATCTTGAATAAGCATTTTTCCAAAGAGGATATAAAAATGGCATAAAAGCACCAGAAAATATTCTCAACATCTCTAGTTGAAAATACAAATAAAAACCACAAATCAGAATCCCATACAGTAGAATATGATTTTAAAAAGGAAAAAAAATTACAAGTGTTGGAAAGGATGCAGTGAAATAACATTTTTTCATTCCTCATAGGATTGTAAAATGATGCTGCCACTGTTGAAGACAAAGACAATTTTTCAATCCTTCAGGAAGCTAAGTTATCATATGACCTGGTAATCCTGCTACTAGGTACACAACCAGAAGAATTGAAATGTAGGACACATACAGATATTTGCACACCAATATTTGTAGCAGCATTATTTGTAGTTGCCAAAAGATGGAAGCAAAACAGCTGTCCATCAGTTGATGAATGGATTAACAAAGGTAGTATATATGCACATATGATGGCATATTTGTCACCTGAAGAAGGGAATAAATTCCTGATGCATGCAAAAACATGGATGGACCTTGAAGTCATTATGTCGAGTAAAATATGCCAGGCAAAAAATGACAAATACTGTATGATCTCACTGAAATGAACTAATTTTATTGCACAAACTTAAAATCTAGAGTATAGGTTACCAGGGGACAGATTAAGCTTATAGTCCTAAATAAATGATTTCATTTGTTAAAAATAAGCAACATATCAAATAGCAAAGAAGAATAAAATATAACTTGCAATAAATTAAAAACATTAATATTGTCTGCAGACAATTTTTATATTTAAATAAAAATTGAATGATCTGTAAATTAGTAATATAATTAATTTTGTAATTAATATATTGATGTGATCCTGACATATAGATCTTGAAATATATATAGTACTTCTTATATTCTGTTATGTTTGGTATATGTGCACAAGGCATATTTTTTTCTACTTTTAAAATTTTGCAATGAATTTTACTGGCATAAATAATTTAAGAAGGATTGTGGGAAGATGGCATCAGGTTAGGAAGGCAAGGCTCAGGTTTCTCACAAAAACAATGGAGAAAGATCCAACAGCAGTCCAAGAGACCAGCTTTGGGGGTCAAGAGTCCAGGAAAGTGTTTCAGAACTCCCAGGAGAGTGAGAGACAGAGAGAGGAAAATGCCAAAACAACAAACATTGAGTTGCTAAACTTCCTGGCTGCTTGTAAAGGCTCCCCTTCCCCACTCCTAAGATATTAAGCTGGGGTAAAAGCCCTGGCTCATTGCAGCTAACTGAGAGGGGAACAGATTTCTTCCTCCTTGTCAGCTGTTACAAGGGAAAGAGAAGATAAGTCAGGAGGCTATTCTTTAGTAAATTCAGCCAAAAGAGACCACATTGAATCTCAGCTGTGGCCAGACCAAAACAAAGAAAACAGAGATAGACCTCTGTGGAAAGGTGTGCCAATGAGCACCATTTCTGGCTGGTCCTGAAATTGAATAGACAAATTGCACTTCGGTCTCTCTATTCCCTAACTTCTGGAAGGAAATCTGAGCCCTACTAGTGAGTCTTTGGCCTGATTTTGATAACTTAATTTAGGCAATTTTAAAGACTTAGGATAAGTTGAACCAAATAACAACGAAGAGCTGTGGGAAAAAATTGCAATAGACAAGACAGAGGAATTGGCCATCAGAGTAAATTCACCAACATATTCAGATGCTGAAACATCAGCAAAAAGTTACAAGCCATACTAGGAAACAGGAAGAGATGGAAAAAAATGAAACAGAGACTCAGGGAATTGAATGACAATGTGAAACACAAAAACATATGCATTGTTTGTTTCCCAAAAGGAGAAGAGTTTGTAAAAGGGGCAGAATGAATATTTGAAGAAATAATGAGTGAAAACTTCACAGTCCTTATGAAAGACATAAATATCAGTATCCAAGACCAATATACCCCAAATAGAGTAAATTCAAATAGACCTACCCTGAGACATCTACTATTCACAATGAATAATCAGAAGATTCTGAAAGTAGCAAGAGAAAAGCAAGCATCGCATATAAGGGAAATTCAATAAGATTAAGTGCCAACCTCTCATCAGAAACCTTTGAGGAGAGAAGAAAGTGGTGCAATGTATTCGATGTTCAGAAAGAGAAAAACTGCCAACCAAGATTTCTGTATCTTGGAAAGCTGTCTTTCAAAAATGAGCATAGTTCAAATCTTCACAAACAAAAACTGATAGAATATGTTATCAAAAGACTGATATTACATCAGATACAAAGGTATTGCTGTACCCTGAGAGGAAAAATCTGGGTGAGACACTTGGGGAAGAGTGTAGAAATGAAGATTATTACAAAGGGTAAATTAAAGTGTTAAAAGATAGACAATAGGATGATATAACAACAGAAAGCCAAATGGAAAAATGGATTAAGTAAGTAATGCCTTTAGAGTAATAACATTGAATGTTAATGGATTGAACTCCCCAATTAAAAGACGTAGACTGATAAAATTGATTTAAAAAGTATGAACCATCTATATATTGTCTACAAGAGATTCACCTCAGATGTAAGGACACAACCAGGTTAAAAGTGAAACCTTGGAAAAAGTTATTCCATGCAAATAATAATCAAAAGAGCTGGATTAGTGATACTAACATTGGACAAAATAGATTTTAAATGCAAAACTGTTATAAGGGATGAAGAAGGTCATTGTATATTAATAAAAGGGGTAATTCACCAAGAAGAAATAACTATACCAAATACGCACTTAACCTCAATGTTCCTAGATACATTAGGCACATGCTCTCAAACCTGAAGGGAGAAATAAATGTCTCTATAATAATATTTGGAGACTTTAATACACCACTTTCAGTATTGGATAGGAAATCTGGATAAAGGATAAAGAAAGAAATACAGAGTTTGAGTAAGATGATAAATGAACTAGACTAACAGACATCTATAGAACATTGAACCACAAAACAGCAGGATATACTTTCTTTTCAAGTGCTCATGGATCCTTCTACAAGATAGAACATATGTTGGTCACATGACATGTCTCAATAAATTTAAAAAGATTGAAATGAAACAATACACTTTGATCACAACAGAATGAAGTTAGAAATCAATAATGGATGGAAAAGGGGGAAATTCATAAATATGTGGAGATTAAACAACACACTCAAAAATAACAGTGGGAGAAAGAAGAAATTGCAAGAGAATTCAGCAAATATCCTGAGATGAATGAAAATGAGAACACAAAATGTCAAAACCTATGGGGAGGGAAGCCATGATGGCAGCAGAGTAAGGAGCTCCTGGAGTCAGCTCCTGCTACAGGGCAATTAGTAGTCAACCAGAGCTATCTAAATCACCTGTTTGCGGGCCCCAGGAGACCAGAAGAGGGTTCAGCAACATCCTGGATACTGTGGAATGAGGAGACTGCACATCTGCAGAGAGAATTCATGACTAGAGCCCTCCACACTCCAGAGGTCTGTGCCTGTGATGCAAGCTACCTTGGGAGCTTTTCTGTGGCTGGTTTTGGAAACTCCATTGTCCCAAAGATGGGGGAGGAAGACACAGTGTGGCACTGACATCAGATACTGACTAGTAAATTCGGAGGTCTAAAGTATAATCTTAAGAACAGCAAAACTTTGAACCTCTCCAAGTCAGAAAGAGGTTGGAGCTGCCATTTTAACTCTGCCCCATCATAAGGGGAAGCAGGGCTGATTGAAAATCACAGTGCTGGTAGAGACTGGCTTCATTCCACCTGCCCAGATTGGATTGCAGCTGTAGCCTAAACCCCAGCACCACTTCCAGGGAGAAGCTGAAGGGGCCTGCCCTACCTCTCTGGGAATCTGCAAGCCACACACAGAGGCCCGTGACCATCCTATTCTAGCAGCAAAGCTGCCTCAGGAGCTCTTCCATGGCTGGAGTTAGAAGCTCCATTTCCCATAAATGGGGGAGGAAGAGACAGTTGTCCACTGACTTCAGCTACTGATTAGTGGACTCTGCTGGCTAAAGTATAATCCTAGAAACAGCTAGAGTTTGAACCTGTCCAAGTTAGAAAGAGGTCAGTGACCACCGTTTGTCTCTGTCCCCAGAAGACTGTCTGACTGAAAATCCAGTGAAATTATGGACTGGCTTATTTCCACCAAGATCAGACTGCAGCCCTAGCCTAGGGTCCAGCCTCACCTCCACCAGGGAGGAAGCTGGCATGACCTGCACTTCACTCTCCAGGCAACTGCAGGTGATTTTGACTGGCACAGACTTAATAGTTGGACACCTGGAACTGCATCTCCACACCACAATAGGAGAGGAGAGGAGCTTGGTATCCTCAACATCTCTGGGCAACTGCAGGCATTTTCTGCCCACACAAAGAAGTTTCTTGAGTGCCTCCAAGTCCATCTCCATGTCTGGCCCATAATAGGATAGGAGGGGTTTGGTGCTCCCTCAACCTCTCATGGCAACTGCATGTGCCTCTGTCCTGCACAAATCTGACCATTGGGCATGTGTGACTGCACCTCCATCTCCAAAAGAACAAGAGATGGGCTGTGTTTGCCCGGCCTCTCTGGATAACTGCAGGTACTTTTGGCCCACACAGCCTGGACTGGTGGGTTCTTGTGGATCCACCCTCACCTCCCAATAATAAAGGAGGGGTCTGTTGTCTCCACAGCCTCTCCAGGCAATGGTGGGTACTTTTGGCCTACTGAACTGTTGGGTGCCTGTGGATCCAATCCCATGCTCTGATAGGATAGGGGGAGTTGGGGGTTTCCTCAGCCTCTCTGGGAAGTGACAGGTATTCTAAGCATTAAGGGATTGAACTGTTGGGTGTTGGTGGTTCTGTTCCCATGCCCGAAAGGGCAGAAAGTACAGTACTCCCTCAGCCTCTCAGGGCAACTGCAGGTGAGTTCAGCCCACATGGATTAGATTGTTGGGCACTCCAGAGGGTCCTTTCCCACCCCTGGCAATGAAGGATCTTCTGCTACTTCAGTTTACCTGGGCAACTGTGATCATTTTGGCCCAACACAGCATAGATTTTCCCCACAACTATAGGTGCATTCTTGTCCAAGTAAGGTAGGAAGGGGTGTGATACTATCAGTTTCTCTGGGCAACTGAAGACAGTCTTGTCCTGCCCAACATGGCTGCTGCTCTGAACCTACCCCTGAGAGAGGAGAAAGCTGGGAGAAGCTACATCAATTCCTTGGGCAATGTGGGCAGCTTCAGCTTCATTTCAGTTTAGAAGGCCAGGATAGAGAAGGTTGATAGAGATACATGTAGAGAAGAGTGACTAGGGCACAGTAAAGTTCTGGGAAGCACTGGTGGTGATGCTGGAAAGGGAAGGTGAATCCAGACAGTGACCTTGAAAACCAAGTTTAGCAATCAAGAGTTTAATGTGTTTTAGAGTTAGATTGGCGTCAATGGACCATGAAAGTTGCTTGAGTCTGAGAGGGGCACAGGCAGGGCTAAGCCTGAGAAAGGGGCTTTAGCAGCAGGCTTGGTGTTCAGGGTGGGCTGAAGGCTGAGATTTGGAGTAAAGGAGCCAACCACAGAGTCTCCATGGTGTTCCATGAGGGAAAGCTCAGGATACATCCTCCTCAGGATCTAGCACTTATTCCAGTCCTGAACTGGTATATAGTTTTTGAAAAACCTTTGACTATGAATTCAACTATTGCATACCTGATAGAGCTTTTTATGGGGAGCTATTAAATAAGATAAATGATATACTTCAAGTTAAGTACCTAACACTGTACCTTGCATATGAAAAAACTTCAGTAAATAAAAATAAATATACAAGACACAACTGTTCCTATTTCACAAGGCCATCGTTACTTTTCCATCTATTCATTTTTGGGAAGCAAGAATTTTATCAAAATTGATGACAGAAAAATTAACTAGATTATGTGTAAGGAATGTATATTATTAGTGTAGTCAGAAAACATTCTAGATGTCACTGAATATATAACAAAACAAAATTAATTATATAATAGTATAGTTTAATATAAAAGCACAATTATTGAAGTACCAGAAAATAAATTACAAATCAGGGAGTTCAAGTGCAGAATTGGATGATCCTCAAGATCATTATTGCAAATACAGAAAGATTCACATATGTAGGAAAAGATTGGAGCACATTTTGAGTATATAAATACATTTTTTTACTTATTAAGGTACTTGAGAATAGAAGTGTGTTTTCAAACAATTTAAGGATCATTTCAGAACTAAAATATAAGGGAGAATTAGAGTTAAGTAGAAAATAGGCACTGTAGTTAAGTTGTTGTTGAACTTGGATGTACATCAGAATCAGATTTATTGATCAGAATGTTGATTTATTTTCAAAGAAATCATTTATTTGAAAATGTTGCCATGATGGACAGCATTAAATTTTAAATGAATTGAGATTCTTCCATTTTAACTTTCTTTTTATTTTGGCGTTTACTTTTTGAATGTCAACTGAAATTTCTCCTTTGGAATACGGAAATTGCCTCAAATTCCTGAATATTTTTAATATTATGAGAATCTCTGAGAGAAGTTTTCTATGTAAGTCATTTTCTATGTAAATTTCAAGTGGGAACACTCAAACAGGATATATAGTAAACTCTTTTTAACATGTTTTTTAAGGAAACCTAATATAGAATGAATCATTTAGAGAGAAATAATTTGTATATTTTTTCAAGACTCTTACAGGTCTTCTTTGTACCTCTCATAACAAAGCAACCAAAGAAAGTTAAAATTACCTTTCTCAGAACAGAAGCTCCACTTAAAACGCCCTTATTAGATAATCTCCTTCAGGATGAAGGTAGAAAATAGATGTCCATGCCTGAAAGCTTTGATTCCACAAACTGCAGATGTCAGATGATCATGACAAAAACCTCAACTAAGGTTGTGGAATCAAGGTGATGCTATCCTAAGGATATACATAGGTTTCTGAATAGGAGGGAAGGATTGGAGAATGCAGGATGAAGAAAGAAAAAGATGGGAGCATAAGTTTTGTGGTTGCAGGTGTGGGAAGAATGTGACATAAATAGAGAGGAGGAACCCCCAAGGAGGGTGTTATAGGCCAGGCAGAGGTTCAGTAGGGAATCAGAAGCAGGGATGAGCCACTGGAGGGCAGCACAGGGGAGCATGAGAGAAAGAGTGGGGGAAGGGGCAAACTGGCTGGGGAAAGAGTATACAACCAGGAATTATAACAGAAGATCAATTTAGGGAAAGCCAGGAATTAAAACTGTGGAAATGAATTGAGTCTATGCTGTTATAGGTTGTTAGGTTCTTTGCTAAACGTGGGTAGAAGATAGAGAAGTGCCTGATCTCAGCATGGAATGGTAGATCTCAAAAGAATAGAGACCTCTGGAATGAACATGGAATAGTGTGCTCCATCATGCCACTCACTCCCATAACGTCCTGATCAATTTTATTTTCTTAATTCCTCCAAAGATGCATTCAATGTAAATAGAAATAGAATAAAAATGAAGTATGAATCTCCTCAGCACTCTTTCTCAGGCCCACACGCTTCTACGACAGTTGCCTACCTAGTCCTTCCCTTTCTATCTATGTAAAGCAGTAAGATTACAGACCTGATGTGGAGGTTTGATATTATTTATGAATTACAAAAAGAGATATAAATTATGTTTGTAGACTGATTTGCTCTTCTAGGTATGATAACCCTTGATTTAAATTCAAAGGTTTTTTGTTTACTTTATTAAATCAAGTTTAGGGCTTGAATTTAACTACATCATTAGGGTGACTCAGGGTTGAGTCCCTGCCCCCTTTTTGGGCTATATAAACAGACACTCAATCAAGAAGACACACAATAATACAGAGGAATTGAGAGAGCTCCAGAGACATGGCAGATGAGAGAGTTAGTTTTGATGCTGGAGCCCTGGGGAGAGCTGAGCCAGTCACCACATAGTTTGCAGCTGCAGAGACCATTTCCCTGTGTAGCTGAGAAGTCCTTGAAAGAAATAAGCCCTCCAGCCTACAGCTGAGATGTAAAGAAGCTAGGACCACAGAGCCTTAAGAGGAAAGATGAAGGCTGAACCCTCACAGACATTACCCACCATTTTACTTCAACATGTGGCAACTAAAATGTGGCAACTTTGGTTGAGTCCTTGAGTTGGACTCTTTAGGGCCTTGTAAATGTAAGCTTTTACCCCAAATAAATATCTTTTGTAAAAGCCAATATATTTCTGGTACTTTGCATCAAGCACCCCTTTGGCTGACTAATACACATGATAATTGGATAATTTCCTATGCCTATTCTGGAAGATGCCTCAGACTCAAAGTAGAATTTTTCTGTTTGCTCAATCATTTACTCCTCCTTTATTCATTCATATTTTAATTGTCTACCAAATAATAGGATGTGTATTTTCAGTGCAAGACTTAGTGAGCTTCATTCCTTCACTGCAAACCATTTATTTTCTTTCTTTTGACCCATGGGGAAATAGGTCCTGGAGAATCAGGAAAAATCTGACCCCAGAGAAATCAGACCCCTCACAACCCAGGTCTCATCAATCAGAGACAACATTCTTTCCATCCCTACCTAAAAATTTAAAGGTCTCTTCATTCCAGATAGCTGTTTCATATTGTCTGGGTGGATGTGAACCAAGAATAGCCTCTGAAGGATTTTTATCCCTTCTCCAAGATGTATGTGATGTCTGAACCTATCCTGAGTTAGGGACCCTGATTTAGTCCAGAATATCCATCAAGTGGTAACCAAATTTGTTCTCCCACAGGCAGATTTCCAATTGTCAACCCCATTGAAAAGCAGATAGGAACTGAATGAGCACCAAGGCTTACAGAAACTCATATATGACATCATCATTGACATAATTCAGTTCTTTGTGTCCAGTTTGACCTTAAACATGGCAACATGAAATGCATCACAATTGCTGAAGCAGGGGATTGATATTGGGGAGGCAGAGATTTTAAAATAAAAATGAATTGAAACTTCTCCCTGCTCTCAAATAAGTGGCCATCCATTGAGGTAGAGTAACTGGGGAGCAGGGAATGATTACTATGATGGACTGTTGTTTTCTCCTAAACCTCTCATTTGCCTCTGGTTGAAACCTGTTTCTCCAGCTCTGGTCACAAAATGTCCACTCAGAACCACTTTCAGTTCCATTTACCTCTGTGTTTTCATAAAAGATGTTCCCTCTGACTAGAAGGCTTTCTCTCCCCTCCCCTTTCCTGACTCATCCTGCCTCAGTCACATGGCGTTTAAGAGAGTTGAGCTCCTGCCTTTGGGGCCCAGCTCCTCCCTTTTCTGGTCATGTGACCATAGACATTTCAGCTGAACATTCCATAACTTTATTCTTCCATCTGCAAAATAGGTAGTACTCTATCAATTGCATAGTATTGTAGGTGGGATGAAATAAGCTAATACACGTGAACACTGAAAACAGTGAGTGGCTGGTACAGAATAAGACCATGTGAACGTCTGGTGTTATTGCTATCCTTAGGTTACAGCTTATTGAGCATGTGCTAACTAGGTGATTTTCCTGCTTAATAACTTCAGCACATTCACTTATCCCCCATTGTGGCCCTAAGCATGGTTGATGGAAGACTTTTTGTCACAAATCTGTATCTTCCAAAAAGTCTATATCAACTTTGGGTAAAGACCAGGTCTAACTCATCTTTGCATTTCCATAAAATGTGACAATGTCTCACACATAGTGGGCACTTGATACACAATTGTTGAATCATCAAATGTATGGTGACTTCTCCAAAGGACACATCCATCATAGATATCCAATAGAATGGGATTGTGTGATCTGGTTCTAGAGGTTCTATCATTCTAAACTGGAATTTGGGCAACTGTTACTTCATCTTGCTGACCCTGAGACCCAGGAAATGTTATTGTAAATGCCTCATTTCCTGCATTTATTTTTCTTTGGGGCCTCTGGAACAGGGTTATGATTGTCCTCACGAAAAAGGACTGAGCTCAGGACCTCTGAGATCACCTTTTTGTGAGATTTAGGAGTGCACACAGGTAAAAATCCTTTTTTCTCTGCTTGAGTCAAGCCTCCATATTCATTCTGGAGGCCACTTGCTGACATGACAGTGGATTGCAGATACATGAGGGACCACAGTAGAGTGCAGCTGAGCTTGGCCCACACCATAAGAAGCTCAAATTGCCAACCTGAAAAGTGAATGTAGTGAATATTTTAAACCTCTACATTTGGGGTTCACTTGCTATAAAGCAAAAAGACAACTAAAACAATTTTTTTGACTTGGCTCTCCTTCTCTTCAAACATTGAGGGAATTTCTGGTCATTTCATTTTCAAGAGCATTTGACATAACATCTGACATGTAGACCTTATACACTGAATCGTTGTTCACTGAATGGATGAATTAAAGAGAGGTATTTATAGGTGTGAATCTGTGCATAAAATTATATGTGCAATAAGAATTTTTTGTGATATTTCTTAAGTAAATAAAACTCCATGTCAAAGGTGACTGCTTACAAAATATTAGAAAATTTAACAGTATTTCTTCTTAGATGACCCCCAAATGCCTATGGTTCTGGAATTTTCTCCAGGATATAATTAAGTACCAAGACATTGGAGAAGAGAAATAACACACCTCTTGTACAAGCCGATGAGATTTACCTGAAGCATTGGTTCTGCTGCTTCCATGCCCTGTTTGAGCATGGTCAGCTTGAAAAGGCCAGGAGCACAATTAGCAGATATGCTTCCCTAGGTCCACCATTTCCCTCTGAGTTGTTGCCACCTACCCCAGGACAGTAAAATATGCAGGACCCTGTCCTTTTCCAATATCTAGTACTCTCCTTTTCCACTCCAACCAATCTTCCCCTTAGTCTCCAGTTCATTCAGTGGGACCATTACAATGAGCTGATTATGAAACAATCTTGAAGAGCCATACACTTTTTGCAGCATCTGCTTTGCAGAGCCCAACTACCTCTTTGAATTAGGTAGGGAAAGGAGAAAAATAGAGGAAAATTTTACATTGTTTAAGTTTTAATAGATTAACTTTCCAGACATTTTCAGAAGGCCATGCAGAAAAAAATTCCATTGGTTCTCTTAAAAGTTGCAAGATGGAAAAAGAGAGATTTCAATTTTGTCACAATCTTCAGGGAAGAATGGAAAGAGCAGATGAGAAGAAGAATAACTCCCATCCATTCCTCATGATGTCTTCACTCTCACACTTCCCCTTGGAAGTTCCTGCAAATAGTACATATTTCCTCATACCTACACACAAGCATCAATTGCTTTGTGTCCTATTGTCTGCTGCAGATATTTATATTCAAAACTGAAAACCAACAAGGAGGCAGATAAAAAAACCAACAAAATGAAACAAATGAAATCATGTGTTTCATATATATATATATATATATATATATATATATATATAGTGACATCCCAGAGTATTTTCAAAGATTTTACTTATACTGGTGTCACAATAAAGAGAGGACCTTTTGTGAGGGATACACTTAGGATGCTGTTAAAATAACACAAATCCCTACCTTTATAATGTTATATGTGTGATATTTTCCTTGTTTATCATCTGTCTGCTCCACATAACTATGTTCTGTGAAGACAAAATCTTGTCTGTTCTGTTTGTCATAATATGCATGGCATGGTACATACACTGTGACTGGTACTAACAAAGAACCCAAAAATATTTGTTGAATGAATTAAGCAATTAATTAATATTTTTGGATTATTAGCTTTGCTCAGCTTATTTGTTTCATCTGTGAAAATAGGAATAAATAAATTGACACTATTCTAAATGCAATTTAGAATTAATTAAAATGAGAAAAGAGGGAATGGGTGTAGTTCAATGGTTGAGTGCCTCTTTCCGATGAATGAGGTCCCCATTTCAATCCTTGGCACCTCCTAAAATTAAAAAAGACATATAGAGAAAAGAGCTTGATTAAGGAAGTGAAAGAAAAAACTAGATTGTGCACAAATCCAATGTGCTATACTTATCTTTACTTTGGGGACAGATCTGTTTCTGCCACTCACACTGTAGGATGTGTAAGTACTTGCAGCCATTTTACTGGCTATGTGTTTAAATGCACAATCATTCAAGCAAACAAATTCTGCTCCAGCTCAAGCATTATACTATAGAGGTTTTTAAAGAAAGTACATGCAGAATATATAAAAACTGTATAATATGTACATTTTTCTTCTAATTTTGGGGAAAAGAAGAGAGCCAAGGAGGCAATTTTAGCATTATGAAAAATTAGATTTTTAAATTGATAAAGAGAGTACATAGTTTGTTGCATTCTACTGTTATTGACTAAACATCCATGACTCAGACATTCACATTGCACATCTCCAGTTTTTCTGGCAGCCTTCTTGATATCAGATCATCCCAGAGAACAGTGCTTAATCCTCTTCTCTCTATTGATGCATCTCTCTCTTTGGCCTCATTACATGCATGGCTGTCTGTAGGTGATTACATCCTAGCTGACAACTCCAGTCATACCAGCTTCTCTGAGGTTCTGACTCATATTTCCATTACCTGCATAACACTCTGTGTCTCAGCTACTTCCTCTAAAAATTATGCATTATAATAATATATTCCTCACATGGTTGTTATGCAGAGCAAATACCTAAGAAAAGAAAAACACTTAGAAGAGTGTCTGGCCCCAGAATGAGTATGTACTCAATGAATGTTAACACAGCATTATTGTTTGACATCTCCACATGTATACCTAATAGCAATACAAGGCTCTCATACAAAAATTCTTGGTTCCAATCCCCATTTCACTCTTATCAATGAATTTTTCAAGACTGCAATGGACATAGTTTGGCAAGTTCCTACTTAATTGTTACAGCTTTCCTATGGGTGACCATTGAGCCAGTTTCAGACAACTTATCTAGCAAAGAATTATTACCATCCAGCTTGTTCATGCAAATACACTCAACACAGACTATCTGAAAAAAAAAAAAACTATTGGATATATTCTGCCCAATTTAT
>JAQZBX010038484.1:11784-23496 GCA_029593785.1 Cabassous unicinctus | reverse complement strand
ACATTCTGTTTCCTAATAACCTATTCTCTGGAGTTTATTCTGTGAGTTACTCATCATATTTAATTCATATTATTGAGACTATACAATATTTATCCTTTTGTGTCTGGCTTATTTCACTCAGCAGAATATCCTCTAGGTTCGTCCATGTTGACATATGCATCCAGGTTTTATTTCTCCTTACCACTGAATAGTATTCCATTGTATGTATATACCACATTTTGTTTACTCATTCAACCATTGATGGACACTTGGGCTATTTCGTTATTTTAGCAATTGTGTATAAAGCTGCTATGAACATTGGTGTACAAAAGCATCCTTGCTTTCAGTTCTTCTGATTATATTCCTAGTAACGTTATTGCTAGATCATGTGGCAGTTCTATATTCAGCTTCTTGAGGTATTGCCATACTGTCTTCCACAGAGGCTACACCATTCTGCATTCCCACCAATAGTGAAGGAGTGTTCCTGTTTCTCCACATTCTTTCCAGCACTTGTAATTTTCTGTTGTTTTTAATAATGGCCATTCTATAAGGTGTGAAATGGTATCTCATTATAGTTTTGATCTGCATTTCCCTAATAGCTAGTGATGTTGAATTTTTTTTCATGTGCTTTTTGGCCATTTGAATCTACTCTTTGGAGAAATGTCTACTCAGTCTTTTTGATAATTGGCTTTTCTATTTTTGTAAAGTAGGCTGTTGGAATTCTGATTGGGATTGCACTGAATCTATAAGTCAATTTGGGTAGAATTGACATCTTCCCGATATTTAGTCTTCCAATCCATGAATACGGAGTGTCCTTCCATTGGGTTAGGTATTCCTTGATTTCTTTTAGTACCGTTTTGTAATTTTCTGAGTACAGATCCTTTACATCTCTGAGTAAATTAATTCCTAGATAATTGATTCTTTATGTTGCTATTGTAAATGGAATTTTTTTCTTGATTTCCTCCTCAGATTATTCATTACTACTTGTTTTAGTTTTCCAAAGGGATGCCGATGCAAAGTACCAGGGATGAGTTGGCTTTTATAATGGGGATTTATTTGGGGTAAAAGCTTACAGTTCCAAGGCCATGAAAAGTCCAAAATGAGGCACAATCAGAGATGCTTTCTCACCAAAGTCAACTGCCACATGGTGAAGATGGCTGCCGATCTCTGCCAAAGTTTCTGCTTTCTCCTCCAGAATCTACCATCTCTTGGAGCCTAGCTCCCGGAGCTCAGCTGGCAGCTATCAAGCATAGGGCTTGTCTCTTCTTGAGCTGCTCCATGGGCTCAGCTTCTTGTGGCCTTCATGATTATGCAATCCTCTAGTCTTCTCTCACACTGTCTGATCAAATATAGCAGCTCCCTTTTTCCTGTGTCTTTCTCTGTGTCTCCGTTTTTATCAAACCCAGCAAGAGGGCAGAGACTCAACTTGAGTCATGCCTCACTGACATAATCCAGCCAAAATGGTCTCACACCCACAGGAATGGATTAGTTCTCTTTTGGGGATTCATAAAATAATTTCAAACTGTCAAACTACTGTATAAAAACACTACAGATTTTTGCATATTGATCTTTTATCCTGCCACTTTGCTGAACTCATTAACTCTAGTAGCTTTGTTGTAGATATTTTGGGATTTTCTAAATATGGGATCATGTCATCCATGAATAGTGATCGTTTTAATACCTCTTTTCACATTTAGATGTCTTTTATTTCTTTTTCTTGACTCATTGCTCTAGCTAGAACTTCTAGCACAATGTTGAATAACAGTGGGCATTCTTGTCTTGTTCCTGATCTCTGGGGGGAAGCTTTCAACCTTTCCCCATTGAGTACAATATTGGCTGTGAGATTTTCATATATACCCTGAATCATATTAAGGAATTTTCCTTTTATTTCTATCTTTCACAGTGTTTTTATCAAGAAAGAATGCTGGATTTTATCAAATGTCTTATCAAGATGATCAAGTGTTTTTTTCCTTGAATTTGTTAATATGGTGTATTATATTAATTGATTTTCTTGTTCTAGGAATAAAACCCACTTGATCTTGATATATAATTGTATTAATATGCTGTTGGATTTGATTTGTAAGTATTTTCTTGAGAATTTTTGCACCTATGTTCATTAGAGAGATTGGTCTGTAATTTTTTTTTTTCTTGTAATATCTTTATCTGGCTTTGATATTAGGGTGATGTTGGCTTCATGAAATGTGTTGGGTAATTTGCCCTCCTTTCCAATTTTTGGAAGAGTTTAAACAGGATTGGTATTAATTCTTTTTGAAATGTTTGGTAGAATTCACCTGTGAAGCCATCTGGTCCTTGACTTTTCTTTATTGGGAGATTTTTGGTGACCGATTCAGTCTCTTTACTTGTGACTGGTTTGTTGAGTTCCTATATTTCTTGTAGCATCAGTGTAGGTTGTCTGTGCATTTCTAGGAATTTGTCCATTTCATCTAGGTTGTCTAATTTGTTGGCATTCTGGTTCTCATAATATCCTCTTATGATCCTTTTTATTTCTGTGGGGTCAGTCATAATATCCCTCTTTTCATTCCTGATTTTATTTAGTTGCATCTTCTCTCTTTTTGTCTTTATTAGTCTTGCTAAGGGTTTGTTGATTTTATTGATTTTCTCAAAGAACCAGCTTTTGGCTTTGTTGATTTTCTCTATTGCTTTTTGTTTTCAATTTCATGTATTTCTGCTCTAATCTCTTTTATTTCTTTCTTTCTGTTTGCTTTGGGATTGGTTTGCTGTCCTTTTTCTAATTTCTCCAGTTGTTCAATTAGATCTTTGATTTTAGCTCTTTCTTCCTTTCTAATGTAGGCATTTAGGCTATACATTTTCCTCTCAGCACTGCCTTTGCTGCATCCAATAAGTTTTGATAAATTGTGTTCTTGCTTTCATTCATCTCCAGATACTACTAATTACTCTTGGATGACCCACTGATTATTTAGGAGTTTGTTTTTTAGCCTCCATATATTTGTGAATTTTCCCCTTTCCCATCTATTATAAATTTCCAGCTTCATTCCATTATTACCAGAGAAGATGCTTTGTATAAGTTCAGTCTTGTCAAATTAATTGAGACTTGCTTTTGTGACCCAACATGTGGTCTATCCTGGAGAATGAATCATGTACATTTGAAAATAATGTATTCCCTCATGTTGGGGTCAGTAAGGAGGGTATTTGAGAAGGCAGGCTATCTTTAGCTTTGTGCCAGCTCTGGGATGAAGACAATATGCCCAGCTGGGAAGGGTGTGGTCTGTGGGACAAGCAGACAAAATTTACCAGTTAAAAGCTGGATTGGCAATAGGCTGTTTCCCTCCCTTTCCCCTTTCCTGGGGAAGTGTAATCCTGTGGCCTTCTCAGTCTATAACCACTGGCCAGAGAATGGAGGATGGAAGCTGTCTTCTCTGAGGGTGGGTGTTGGGTGCCAGCAGCTGCAGTGCCCAAGTTACTCATGGATCCTCCCGGCAGATTTTTTTCTTTGCTCCTCTCTGTTCTGGGTGCTGCCCTGCCTTCCCCTGGTCTCCTGAGCCCAAGAACAGTTGATTCAGAGTTTCTGCCTGTCCTCTAGCTATTTTTCTGGGAGAGGAGTGAGCCTTGTACCTCTCTAATCCTCCATTTTCCTGGGAGTTGTCATTAAGGTAATCTTGAGGGCTCAGGATCCCTTACTAAACCATGCATCTGCTCTAACACAGGGTGCCGAGCCTTGCAAAGAGTAGATGCTCAATACATTTTTATTGAATTACATCAGATGGGGCTATTACTAAAGTATGTCTCAAATATGGACAAACAATTTTCAAACCCCCATTCTTGTACTCTACTCCACCTGTAATCATTACTGAGGGAAAAGCTAGGATTTCCTCCGGTAACAGTACAGTTTGCTCTAGAAATGGACAGAGGTTTGGACTGCTCCTGTTTCTCTTTTTTTAAAGAATTTATTCCAGTTAAATCATTGATTAAATGAGCATCCACTGAGCACCTGCTATGTGTAAAGCTCTGGATGAGCTCGAAATGGAGGGACATAGTAGTTGGATAGTACTTGCTCAGAGATGAATCTTAATAATTTTTAGCTTTAAAAGTTGTATGGGGGGAGAGGATGTGGCGCAAGCAGTTGAGTGCCTGCTTCCCACATGGGAGATCCTGGGTTCAATCCTCTGCCCTGGTACCTAAAGAAAAAAAAAAAAAAGAAAGAAAGAAAAAGATATATGAGCCCTGCTTACCGCCTGTGCCTCGCTGTCCCTGCATCTGTCGCCACTGCCCTGTCTGCTGAGAAGCCCCGCCCCCAGTGGGCCCGGTTAAGCCCCATCCTGCCCTCTGGTCTGGGCGCCTTATACCCTCTCTAGGACCGGCTTCTGCACGCTATTTGAGGCTCCTGCACGCTATTTGATCATCCCGGGGCAGACGAGGGGGTGGGGTGAGGCGCGCGCGTGCAGGCTGTGGGGAGGAGCCTCCTTGTGTCCCCACTTCGGATCGCAACGCATGCTGCATCGTGTCCTGCGCTCAGAACAGTGGGGCTCAGCGCACGGCGAGCCTGGGCGGCGCTGCTCCTGGAAGCGCTGCAGGTGTTAGCGTTTACGGGGACCACCGTGGGCAGCGCAAAAGACCTGGAGAAATCTACAGACTCAGAGAATTCGACGCTTCTACAAAAGCCCATGGCCAACTTAACAGGGAATGGCCTGCAAGTGCCTTCCAACCATACAAGTGGAACTTCCCACACTTCGAAACAGTTAACACCCCTGTTTTCTTCAGTCTCAAGCAATGTGGCAGAATCCACAGCAGCGTCTAAAATGACAGCACCAGGGGTCTCAACAAATACGACTTCCCTCACCTTAAAGTCTACATCCAAAACAGTGAGTTTCACGAAGTCCCAGATGTCAGCATCCACCATGCACAACCCATAATAGTTTGGTGACATGACATCTGTTTCTTCATCAATAATAATCGCAGTAACTGTTAATACTAAGGAAAATACTGGATCAACATTTGATATTGGCAGCTTTGTTGGTGCTATTGTATTAACACTGGGAGTTTTATCTATTCTGTACTTTGGATGCAAAACGTATTACTCAAGAAGAGGCATTCAGCATAGAACCACGGATAAACATAATGCCGTCATTTAAGAAAATCCAAGGACCAAAGAAAGATTGATGCAGTCCTATCAATTATTTTTAGTGTATTATTAGTTTAAAAATACTATTTTCTTGGAAATAGTATAAACAGGTCATGCATATAATGTACAATGTATTATGCAGATGTGTAAAATTTCTTCATGATTATTAAACGTAAAAAAGTTTTTTTTTGTGTGTGTGTGTGTTTAATGAACATTTGTAGCTCACTAACGGTTAATGTTATTCAATTTTAACAAATACACAGAAGTCAAGCAAGTCCTCTCACATTTTTGTGTGGCATTGGTCACAAAGGGCAAGTAACTGGAAGACATCATCACTGAAGGGCAAAATGCCATCTGGGCATGCAAATAAGAAACTTATAGCACTCAGGATTTTGAGTGTCTTTGTTGCTCACTCAAGAAATTTCAGTGCTTTTCAGAGCCGGATTTATCTTAGTTACTGATGCTACACAGCAGAAGTTATACATTTGAGTCCTAAGCATAATTTTATGCCAGGTCCTAATCATAATTTTAGTTTAGGTGTTTTCAAAAATTGTCAACACTTGATATGTCTAAGCGCAGTAGTTGGTTTAGAAGCATAACACCTCTCCATCCCACCCCCCAAAAAAATCTTAATAAAACCGGAAGCATTATCTAGGCTTAGTCCTGTTAGCGATTCATTGGAGCCCTGGAGAGCCTGTATTTCCCCACCCCCTGAGAGGGCTCCCCCATCTTTTTGTTCATTGTTTTTGCTTGTTATTTGCACTCTTTGTCTGCTCTTTGTTTTTGCTCATTGTCTGCTCGTTGTTGTTTTTTTCCTGTGGTCTTCTCATTGTCTCTTTGTTTGTTTTCTTTCTTTAGGAGGCACTGGGAACCAAACCCGGGACCTCCCATGTGGGAGGCAGCACACAACTGCTTGAGCCACATCTGTCCTTCCTGTATTTTTATTAATAACTTCTTTTGCAGTTTCAATGGTAGTTGATATAAAATTCTCCTTGACTTTTCTTTGTACAATTTCAGTAAGTTGCAATGTTTAAAGTGATGGTGTTTTAAAGACTTAGTTGTTGGTATTAAATAATCCTGGCATTATAGGAAAGAACTCCTAGAAATAGATTATTTGCTACTGGGAGAATATTGTCGCTACTGTGAGAATATTGTCGCCACTGGAAATTGCTTTTATGTCATATTTACTTCATTTTAATTTTATAGCTAGTGAATATTTTTAAGAGATGTAGACCTGCTTTTAATATTTAGAAATGCCTGATGGAATATAACCACACTTACTGTATTAGTCAGGGTCTCTAGGGAAACAGAACTGACAGGCGATATCTGTAAATAGTATGACATTTTATAAAATTGTCTCACGCGACCATGGGGATGCACAAATCCAAATTCTGTAGGGCAGGCTGCAAGCCAAGGACTCTGATGAAAGTCCTTGAAGATTTCTCCAGGAGATGCTGGCTATCTGAAGTAGAGACAGAAATTCTCTCTTTGAATGCTGAAATCACATCTCCTTTTAAGGTCTCAAACTGATTGGATGAGATGTCACTCATTGCTGACAGCAGTCTCCTCAGTTAATTGTAGATATAACCATCCATATATGCAATCAACTCACTGATAATTAAAGCCCACGAAATGCCCTTGTTTACAATTAGCCCAAGGCTTCCTTGACCAAACAACTGGGCACCATTACCTGGCCAAGTTGACATATTAGCCTAACCATCACACCTACTTTAAAAAAAAAAAAAAAGTCCTTTTTATGATTTCCAAAACAATGTTTAGAATTCCATATAGTTGAAACTATAGATTAATGCTGTGTTTATCAAGCCAGGGATTACGGAGTTCCACCAAGGATACTAAAAGCCACAGGATGAAAAAGCTGCATTTTCATGCCATATCAATTTTACTGGAAAGATTTGGGGAAAGAGCATTTTTATCTTAAAACAAACAGAAATATATTTAGAAGGTATTATTTTGAAGTTTTAAAACAAAGTTTTTAGAAGGAAATTTCCTATTTCCTTATTTGGGTATTCCTCCAGACTACTCCTGTTTCTATTCTGCTGATGAGGAAGTACTTTCAAAAGCATTGTTAATGGGGAGAAAAAGCCGAGTGTTGTAAGGACATCAGTATTAGCTAATGTATTCTGGAGTATTTTCAGTTTTACAGTTTATATAACAGTACTCAAAACTCAGGGTAAAGGTTTGAAAAAGAGGTATTTAATCATCCTGTAAATACTAAGATAGTATTTATCTTACTTAGATGGCCAAAGTAAATTACACCAATATCTTATAGTCCAAAGGTGAGTTAAGATGTCTTAATGAACATGCATCTACACTTAATAGAAATAATATATAACTTGTGATCAGCTTTTGGTTTGCAGACAATACCAGATATCAAGAATTTTGGTATAAAGGATCATTTCTACTTGCTGTACATTATGACCATGGCAATGAACGTGGATGATAAAAATTATATAAAATATGGATGCGACAAGATGTATGTAACACATGCAGTGTGGAGGAAATTTTATGAAATGCATGTGTTTAGAGTAGTTTGAAAAGAGATATGGACTGATAGGTGAGTTATGTATTACTAATTTGGCCCTAAATTGGATATTCAATTTGGATATTCAACCACTTTGCAAAATATAGTTAAGATATATTTTGTAGTAATGTAGTAATGGGGGCCTTTTAAATTTAACTTGCTTTGTCTCCTGCATTCTTGATATTTTAGTACTTCAAGTCAGTTAGAACTTTGTAGATAGGCCTGAAGTTTTCATTAGCATTTTGAAGATATAAAACCACTTCTTAAGTACTAAATGTCATTATTTGCCCTGAAATAGTTTGCTTTGGGTTTGAAATAATTTTAGTTACATCTTTTCTCTGTACATAAGTAGTAGAATTTGTTCATTTTAAATACCAGTGCAATCAGTTGTTTTGATTTTTTTTTTAAGGGAAATGATGATGCAAAGCAATATTTTGCTTTGAGACACAATTCCTAAGTGTAAATTGATCTTCCTAATTATGTACTTAAATAGATGTTCAAATGTGTTTATATTCCTTGAGAATATATCTACTCGAAGATAAAAGCAACCCAGATGTATGTCTGAATATTAAAGGAAAGCCAATGTGGAATTTTAAAATTTCCTTGGATAATCTATATGACGAATAGTTTAAACACAAATAAATGAGAGTTGCCAGTACATTGCAGTGACACTTCCTGTATTTTTCAGGAAAAAAAAAAACCAAAATGTGTAAAGCAAATTCCTATTTTTTTATTTTTATTATAGTGACCAGCTTTTAGTATTGCATTGTTACTGAGATCTATTTTTAGAATAAAAATTTGCTTTTCTTCATCAAAAAAAGTTTATATGCTATATATCTTCTCAATTTCTTTTAGCATATATTCTATCTGTTTTTCAGTTCTGAATTTCACACTGGAATTGGTTTGACCTGTTTTGGGAGATACATGGTTTGACCTCTTTTGACCCTGATATTCTTCAGAAAGTAAGATAATTAGAAATCCCTGATTGTATTCTTCATGTAAAATACTTAATAACCATGGCTGAAATGATTCCTGAAATTGGTCATGGAGTCATACACATCAATTCATTCATTTTTCCCAATAATGTTACCCACAGAATCTATGTGAGGCAATAATTATGTGTTGGGATAAATCATTTATTAGTGTGTTTGTTTGTAATGTTCTCACCTCCCATCCCACTAAAAAGAACTTTATAGTTAAGTACTTTCTCACATTTTCTTTCCTTTACAAACCAATATATTTCAATGTTTGTCCATTTTTCAAGCTCCCAATATATTTGACCCAAAGACTTTGATTGTGCCACTGCTATTCAAGTGTACTTAGACCAATGCATGACTCCCATTTTTGTCTTATATTTAAAATCACCTTTTAATTGGGACAAATGAGTTTATATTTTTTCCCTTGTATTTAAGATCTCATTATGTTCAGGATGAAATGGTAAATGTAATTATCTTTATCTTCCTCCCTTAAGACTATCTTTCTCTCTAGACCTCTGTTTCCTGACCCCAGAGGATTTGCCCAGGTCTGTGGACCTCCTCTCTCGGTCACTGTTATATCTACTTTTTTCCTGGCTATATCTACTTGCCTTTCTGGCTTCATTTAAATAAAACATTTGTTGTTTGTACAAAGTACAATACATAGTATTTCTGAAGAAACTTCTACTAACTGATTTACTCTTAAGACATTCTGTTATGGATAGTGATTTTGGTGACTCTTGAAAAACTCAAACTTCCTTGTGAATATAAAAGTTCTACTGTGCTTTCTATTTTGTTTTAGTTTTAGTCCTTCCACCAAAGCATCTAAAAAAAAAAATAGGGATGATGATATCTATCCTATTGGTTGTTGTGAAAAGGCAGTGAGATACGGTCCTGAAAGTTTGTAGTATACCCCCTCCCCCCAAAAACAAAGCAACACAGCAACAATCTAACCAGTGAATGTAATACTACTTCCATGACTATGTAATGGCTGCAGCTTGGAAAATGGACTGGATGGGGCAGGACTGACTAGTTTACTGTTCCTGGAAAGAAGTGATGGTAGCTATTCTGTGGTATTGGCAATGGTGACTGAGAGAAACAGACAGATTCTAGGGATAGTTAGGATGTAAAATCAACAAGCCTTTGTGATGGATTTGAGATGACTTCAAACCAAACCTCAGTTCTGTAAGTTACTAGTTGTGTAGCTGAGGCTATCTCTCTACTTATCCTCTCTGGTTCTCATACTCTTCATCGGGAAAATGGGTATAAGGCCTATTTCATAGGGTTTCCGTTTGGGTTAAATAAATAGCACATGTAAAACACACAGTAAATGCTCAGTAGGAGAGCATTGCCATTCTAATTATTGTGGCAAAATGGCCTGAGTCTATTTGGTTAGTTGCAATGGCTAGTCTTTGTTTGTTTGTTTGTTTGCTTGTTTGTTTTTAATGGTATCTTTGGCCTCAAATAGTTAGAGTAGTTCTATAGCTCAAATAAGCTATAGGTTCCCTCCTTTACAATCTCATCTCAGGTGATATTACCAGAAAAATGAAGACTCAGGCCAAATTTTATGAAAACAAACCTTTTATGCATCTACACCCAGTTCTGTAAACTGGATTGCATTCCTTTTGGATATTTGGACAGCTCCTTACATAAATGTCAAACTAAGAGGCAACTGTGGTTATAATTTAGGGGCAGGAGTCAGGTAACCATTAAATTTGATAACAAATCCTCCATTAAGCACCCAAGCAAAGGACCATTTGGGACTCCTAGGCCTAGAGGACCAGTCCAAAAGGAGAAAACTGGAGCCAAGTAGCTTCTCTGACATTTTGCATATAAGGACAGGGTGCAGGCATAATATTTCTAACCAATCCACATACCTTAATCACATATAATTTCATGAAATTTACTTTTAATAAGTATTACTCCAATTAGCAAACCGTCTGATGTTTATCTGAGATAGAAATGGCTGAAATGCTTCTGGCTAACATCTTTCAGATATTAAATATCCATTCTAGCAGTGTGTATTATTAGCTAGAATACTCAAATGTTAACTAGCTGCTCCTAGTATATAAACTAATACATACATATCACATTCTGTGTGAAATATTTTAATAAAATTACAGACCACAGAAAAGTTATAGGTTTAATCTTACTGACTCTTGTAAACTGAGTCTGTGGAGAAAAAGCTTGGGATAGGGGGTGGGTCAAAATTCTTATAAACTCACGAGGATACCTAGAATGCAGAATTTCTTTCCATTAACTGGAAACTGTATTAACTAATCTTTAGGTGAGTAGCAAACCCCACAAAGCATGATTTTCCCAAACAGCTAAAAAGTTGAAAAAAGAATGATTCATTCTAGTAAAAAACAACTTCCTTTTTTCTTTTTTTAAAGAAAAAATAATAAACTAAATCATTTAAGCCTTCACACTTGAATTTTGTCAGGAAGACAGGTCTTGCAAATTCCAGGAAACTACAAACCCAAGTCTGATAGGGCTCTCGTTTTCTTTCTTTCTGCCCCAGTCTTCCAGTTCAGTGTTGTAGTCCTTCCTCTGTCATCCAGCCTTCATCTGGCCCTACCCTGCCCCCACCACCTTTGTTCTTTAGAAGGCATCATTAACATTTGCTAATGTATGCTAATGAGAAGTAATTAGTTTCTCCAACGTGAACAAAAGTGGTACTAGGTGTTGGGAAAAACGGCGCTCACTGAACATGGAGACTGATGACTGCAGGCAGAAAGTTTATTGGGAAGCTCTCCCAACAGAGGGGGTCTGAAGAATAGACTTCAGGCCGCCCCTGGAAAGGAGGGATTTGAATTTATACAGTACATTCCTATGTGGGGAAATGATAGTCGGTGGGAGGGAGTCAAGGGTTTGAGTAAGGTGTAGGGGCCAATAGGAAGCCCTAGAGGTGAATATTTTCCCTTGTATGGCTAGAGGGTAGTGGGTTAGGGATTTATGTTTTCTTGGAATGCTGGAGGAGCAGGTCGTGCTTTGAAGTGGAGGGAGTGAAGCTCTTTTTCTCACTTTACTCCCATCTTCACCGTGGTCTTTTTGTCTAACCTTTGGGGAAGTGCCCTGCTTTCAGACACATAGGCTTAAGGTGGGGGGGGGGGGGG